>JBBPBX010028443.1:12812-27234 GCA_038048925.1 Garcialebias charrua
TAATATGGTACTTCTACTTTTACTAGAGTATATATATTATATATACATATATTTGTACTTTTACTTAAGTACAGTGTTTGAGTATTTTCTCCACCACTGGATTTAC
This sequence comes from Garcialebias charrua, assembly GCA_038048925.1. Classification (NCBI taxonomy): domain Eukaryota; kingdom Metazoa; phylum Chordata; class Actinopteri; order Cyprinodontiformes; family Rivulidae; genus Garcialebias; species Garcialebias charrua. The sequence goes on from JBBPBX010028443.1 coordinate 12,919, forward strand.
CTGACTAAATAAAGGTTGAATGAATGAATATATAAATATGCCCCAAGGCCTCCTCCCCGCCAACAGAATGGAATGGCCTCATATACATACCAATGGCTTTAAAAATGCTAATTCAATTTGTCAGTTTGACAATCCCATGGGTTGCATAGGTAAAATTGTCTTTTTGACAAAAACTGGTATTGCTAGTGGATATATATATATACTGTACTGCAAACATTCCCTCGGCGACGGGGGGACATCGGCGCTGGATTCACCTCTGTGAGGTCTACCTGTAAGATGCCACCTCTCCATCAGGTGGCTCCCAACACTGGTCCTTGAGGAACACCATCCTGTATGTTTATTTGTTTCTCTGCAACAACACGTGATTAACGGGGTTCTGCAGAACACGAGGAAGTAATTAAATCACTGAATCAGGTGTGTTGGAGCAGGGCAAAAACTGAAACATGCAGGATGGTGTTCCTCAGGGACCATTGGAACCACTGACGGTGATGTATCTACATACTGACATGCAAACACAAACAGAACCTGTTTCCACCTGGGCGGACGAGGTTAATACTCCTCCTGTGTTCCCACCAGCCCAGGTAGTTTTGTTATTCCGTCCGTGCCCCCCCCTCCCCCGTCTGTTGAACATAATGGCCCCGGCTCTGGGAGGAAGCAGGCGTTTACTTAGACAAAACCTTGAGGAAATCCCCACCGATCCTCAGAGCTCACGTTCAGCGGCGCCCAAAACACAAAGGCTATGCAAATGGGCCCGGCCTGCGTTTATCTACCCTCGGTTTGCGTTTGCACCGCGGGAACCAGCATTGTGCCGTGCGTGGCGATTATCTCATGTAATTTACATAGAATACGCACAGGAAGCGGCGCAGCGATCTCTAACAATGCAGCAAAGAGCCTCCATCGGCTCAGGAGCTATCTGACGATGCAGGGAAATTACAGGTTTAGCTGCGGGGCATTAAACCTACAAGGTGTTTTTATTTTGGGTGCTGGGGGAGCACTATCTGCTGCAAATGTTGCTTGTTTATCTGCCTTGTTTGTGTTATAACCCAACTCAACGGCCCTTCTCCACGAAGGCTGAGCCTTCAGCTGGACTAATCTGCCCTCTGCATGTTTCCTTTGTCACTGAATCCATGTATCAACACAGCGAGGTGCAGACTGAGGTGGTGTGTGTGTGTGACTCAGCTGACATGAGACGTGTTGTGTGAGCATGGAAGTCATAACACATGGCTTCATTCACACAAAGGCTGCTACTGTAAGGACTCCATCAGGAACTGGAGACATGAGGGCGTGATGGGAGATCAAATTCCTGATTGGGATGCTTCACCTGCAGGCCCGCCTGAGGACAGAGACAGAACCAGAGGCCCAGTTCAGGACGGGGGTCGTGTGGAGGTCGCAGTGCGTTCAGCTCGGGTCAATAAATCCTCTGTGCTGAAGCAGCAAACTGATCAGATTCATTTTTAAAAGGCGGTGACTTCGTGGGTTTGACAAGTTAAAGTAGACATGGCTAACATATGGTTCGAGGGCCAAAAGTGGCCCCTAGACCATCTCTGTGTGACCCACAATATTCTTAGATAAAAAACATCAACTTTTAAATAAGTTGATGAAAACCTGAAGGTTATGCACCATAACTCATGTTCCCTGAAGAAGGGAACGAGGTCACCTGGCTCCTAAATCATCAGGAACAAAACCAACTCTTCCCAGCAAGGCTTGTCGAGCCTCAGCATCTCTTCTCGAGAAATGCTACAGGGCTCAGGGACTCGCGGCACGCGCCATGAATGCGTCCGCGTTAATGCAAACTTACCTGGCCGAAAAACTGCAACAGCTCCAAACAACGGACAAGCAGACGGCTGCCGACTTGCTGGATGAAGCCCGCAGAGCAACAGACTTTGTACTCCGTATGATGGGGACAGCTGCTGTTGCACAGGGCAGGGGAGATGGCGGAAGTGGTTATCGCTATCCGCCACCTCTGGATGACTTTGACGGATCTCCCGGAGGGACAGAAGGTGCCTTTTCTCCACCACTCGATAGAGCCGGCGGGATTATTTGGTAAAGCTTTGGAGCGAATTCAGACCAAGCTGGACCAAAGACGCAGACAGGCGGAAGCTCTCCGGGTGGGCATTCCCCGGAGAAGCTTCGCCCCCCCAAGGGAGTCTGCTGGTAGCAGACCTGCGCAGTCTCTGCACCACTCGGCAACCCGTGCCCCACCGCAGAAGCGGCCAGCATACGAGGAGGAGCCCAGGCAAAGACCCCCGCAGGGCCCACCTCGTACCGAGCACGCATGGAGCAAAAACAGGTTTGTCCCCCGCCAGGCGACCAAGCACAGGGCCTCCTCGGCGAATCGTGACAACAGACAGAAACGTGCCTGATGAACCAGGTCCACGTTTCCACATTACAGGGTCACCCGCCCACGTGGTAACGGGAATGATCCCTTCATGTCCAGACTTTGATTGTAACACAGTACAATCAGCTGGTTTATTTACAGCATGCACAAATCATGCTTTCTCTGCTGTGAGTGACATAAAATCATGTACGTCATTGCACATAAGCACGAATAAAGTTCATGAAACAGCTCCTCTCTGTTTTATTGACAAAAAAAAAACAGCAACAACAACACAAATCAGGTCTGTCTGACCTGCAAGCCGTCATAAAGAGAGAGGGCCTTTTCTCCCTCTCTCTCACGACCCACGGGGTATTAGCATAATTGATAAACCCCAGCAGAGTGTCTCTGCAATGAGAAGACACAGAGGCGTCTGCGAACCCCCACCTCCCACACCTCTCAGGAAGACAGGTGGGGAGGGTCACGTGCTCAAGCCCTAGTTCCATTGTGAACAATGGGAGAGCCAATACACTAACCAGACGATCACGTGACATGTCCGCACCTCAGAGAGGCAAGCTAACAGAGTCTCACAACGGGAGGGCTACATCAGATGCCCTCAGGCAGCCACAAATTTCACAACTCCACAACAATGACTGTGTTCGGCCTGTTGTGGATGAAAACATGTCAGAGCCGAATCAGATCTCTCTTCCTGTTTTCCAAGAGGGACTAAGCTCTTTATCATCAAATAATCTGAAGTCTGCCAAACCAAAAGGAACACCCCCACGCTCTCACAGTGCAGCTACTCCTTTGTTATTAATGAGGGACATGCAATGCCCGAGCAATACTCAGACAGCACGTATCCTCCCGTTGTGTGCTGATCCAAAACTGCTTTCAAAAATAATTCCCCCAGAGGGTGACACACGGACCTCGGTCGGTTTACCCGGTACCAATGCTCCATTAAAGCCAAGGACCAGTAAACTGGACCATCCCAGGGAACGGATTGGAGTTAGGAGATCTGCTCGTTTACATAACTCGCAGCCTCACAACAAGACTCCAAATTTGGAGGAGGAAAATATATTTTCCGCTCCAAACCTGTCGAATAAAGTTGACAGGTTACATCGGTCCTCAATTAACCCTGAGCAGGGTAACTTGGGAGCACATCAGCAGGGAGGCCTTCCCAATCTGGTTGACCCCCAGGGGTTAACAGCCTCTGTGTCACCAGAAGGGGCAATACAACCACTTAGGCCAGGAACTGCCAAAAGCCTCAGCCTGTTGGCTGAAAAGAACAGGTTGATGGTGTCAGGCTTGCCAGAAAATGTGGTATTGACCATACAAAATGCCCGTGCTGGTTCAACACAATCTTTATATGCACAAAAGTGGCGCATTTTTGAAGCCTGGTGCTCAGAAAGAAATATTATTTCTTATGCATGCGACTTGGCTCAACTCCTGACTTTCCTTCAGGATTTACTGGAAAAAGGTTGTTCTTATTCAACGATTAAAGTTTTCCTATCAGCGATTTCAGCCTGTCACGAAGGTTGGGGACACAAGACACCCGGAACACATACAATCATAATAAGATTTATAAGGGGTGTCCTTCATACTAAACCATCCAACAGGACTCTGACCCCTGGTTGGGATCTTGGCCTGGTCCTGGGGGCTCTATGTGGCCCTCCATTCAAGCCACTGAGCGAGGTTAAAATAGATTTACTATCTTATAAAACTGCTCTACTCCTGGCACTTTGCTTGGCAAAACGCGTGGGTGACCTCCATGCATTGTCTGTACATCCAATGTGTACCAGATTCGCCCCTGACGGGTCAAAGGTCACACTAAGGTCTAATCCCGCATACACTCCCAAGGTCTTGACTCTGAACATAGGAGTCTAGACTTTAATCTCTCCTCCTTTCCATCTGCCTAAAGATGGACTGTTTCTATAAAGGTTGAATATTCAGGTTTACTGGAGTACCATCAGGACAGGTTTACTGTCCTCACTCAGGAACAGGAAAGGCTACAGGCTCTCTGCCCAGTGATTGACTTTACGCAACTACATGCAAAGAACAGCCGAATGGAGGAAAACAAACCAACTGTTCGTCTGCTTTGCAGCACCTGCTACTGGGAGAGCCCTATCAAAACAACGCCTCTCACATTGGGTGACTGAGGCCATTAAAAGGGCGTACAGTAGCAAAGGTCAACAGGTACCCTCTGGAGTGCATGCTCACTCCACTAGGGGCTTGGCCACTTCCTGGTCATTATTCAAGGGTGTGCCAGTCGCAGACATCTGTGCTGCTGCGAATTGGAGCTCATTAAATACTTTTGCAAAGCATTACAGTTTGGATGTTACTGCAGGTGACGTCACTCAGGCTGTCCTTTCTAACACACAGTAGAAAGTAGCCTTGAGATGCCTGCTGGTCAAAGGCAGACGTTCACTCTAGCATGCATTTTACTGAGCATTTCAAGGGCGTGAATGGATTACGTTCCCATAGCAAGTATGTTGCACTGAGAGACCAGACTGAAAGGGAACTGAAAGTTATGCACCATAACTCATGTTCCCTGAAGGAAGGGAACGAGGTGCAACATAGCTGGCCCTTTTCAATGCTGAAAGCTCGGTGAAGTGCAACTTTGGAGAAAGATGGAGGGGCGCAAGCCGCTTAAGTACCCAGAGGGCGGGGCCGTAAAGGCGTGAGTATATTCCTTCAGGTAATCGCGCGTGAGCTCTTTATCATCATCTGAAGTCTGCCAAACCAAAAGGAACACCCCCACGCTCTCACGGTGCAGCTGCTCCTTTGTGCATATCACTGAAACTTGAGGAAGTTTAAATGAAACATCTTAAGACAAATACATCAAAAACCTTTGGACTAAAACTTTTTCTCATCAGAACTAGACTAACCTTAAAGACTCAAAAAAGCAAGCATGCTATTTTTACTTAATTTTTTATTTTGGATGTTTAAACAGTTTGCTTTTTAAACGACCTCTCGGGTCAGTTGTGACGAGCTGATCCAAACTGAGCCTTAAGAAACATTCATCCACATGATCTTTATCGATCTACACGATTCCAGACGTTTCATGGTCATTCCAACATGAAACATCTGGATGTTCTCCCTGAAGACCCACAGGCTGCACCAGTGTTGCCATTAACCTCATGGTTCTGTAAAAAATATGTCGACATCCCTCGTCACTGAAGGGTTTGAACAATGAACGTTTGTAGTTTTTGAGATGAGTGTTTTTTTCTGGACTGGAATTGAACTGGGAACGTCTGGAAACCTTAATGTTGTTGGTGCAACATGTTCAAGTTTTACACTGTAGAACAACAGAGGGAGGTTTTTATTTTGTTGCTCTTGTGAAAGGAGGGAGCAATGTTATCCACCACCTGGTGCAAAGGCGGAAAAAGGGGGTGGCTGATGGTGGCCGTGGCCACCATAAATAATCTGCAGCCTCCCCAATCATTTGAAGAAACTATACTTTCTCCTGCGGGATCAGTAAAGTTCTATCTGTTAATTTAAAAACAAAACTAGAAGACAGTTTACTCAAATGATTGGGGTAGCCAGTTTGTTTATATATACTGAGGCGGCCATCTTGGATTTTGACGTCAACCCAGTTTTTGATAGTGACCTTTCTTATGCCTCGATGCAGCTACACACGAAAACAGATGTGGGTACTTCACCTATTTTTCAAGTTATCCAGCTCACAACACGAGCAGATGGAGATGTTTCAAATTCCCCCTCTTAGCTCCATAACGTCAGATACTAAAATCATTTTAAAGTGTTATAAACAACCATTTACAAGAAAAGCTGTAAAATGTGTTCTAAAATAGCAGCATTCCCCCTTTGGGCTCAGCCTTAAGTAGCCGTCTGTTTCAGAAACTTGTCTACAGCAGATAAGTTGATTTAAAAAGATCTGAACATGTCACTTGTAACATCAAAGAAACAATGGCTGCTGCAGAACTGATCTGCTTCCAGGAAGAAACGCCGGCTTGCTTTACAGAGCAGTGATTCTTTCTGAACACCAGTCACAAGCCTAGCATGGGTTCCTCTCGGCACAATGGAGACCCTCACAGGCTGATCACCCCCGTCATCTTTATCATTTTAATCACCGCCTGTCTGATGTGGCTCAGTCATCAGTTGGAAAAGAGAGGCGGAGCTAAAACCAGGCCACCTTCACCAGAAACGTTCGTACCTCTGCTACGCCTGAATTAAAAATAAGCGTGCAAATGAAATCCCGTTCCACGGGTTAGGATCGGATTCAGATGTGAACGCTTTAATTTGCCCCACAGCTCAGATGTTTTTTTAACACCAAAAAAATAATAATAACACACGCCAACCACAAATTCATGACTGTTACCAACTGCTTTGGGGTTTATTTTACAATTGAGGAAACAAAAAAACAAAACTGGTGCTAAAAAGTTCATTTTCTTTCTTTTTTTTTTTTTACAACAATGTCAACAAAACATTGAAATGTATAGTCATTGTGCATCGCTTATTTATTTTCCACACCGTTTCATGCACCAAATTGGATGCAAGTATAATTAAAATCATGTCTGTAAACCGAGCCAAAGAAGCTTAATTTGTATTTTCTTTAAAAAAAGGACATTTTGTAGCTCTACAGCATATATCTATGTACACCATCTGTTTTTATTTGGAGTTTTTTTTAAATATTTTTGTTTATAAAATGACAATATAAAAGTTAGAGAATGCACACACCTTAAGATACAAAGAAAGTTGGAGCCATTTTGAATGGTGAGATAGGTCTAATGGAGCACGGACGTTTCACTGGTGGTCATTTACACGCAACGGACTCGTCTCTTTACAGACGATTTTACACCATTTTAGAAAGAGGAAGTTGTAACAAAACATACAACTGGAAAATAGCTGTAAAGTGACCCTTCACAGCGAGGAAATGTTTTCTTTAAATCTTTTTTGTTTTTAGCAAACTTGCATACAAATGGCGTTTCACTTCCGTTGATTGACTGGAACCAAGAAGCAGCATTTCAGTTTTTCCAAATTATCTGTTTGTTTTTTTCTTCCTTTTTTATACACTGACAGATTCATCGTCAAATAAAAATAAATAAATTTTAAAAAATGTGGTGGAGACAGAAATCTAAGGAGAAGCGTGGAGGGGGGGGGTGATAATCCTTGATCTTTGTAAATCAAATTCAGGATATTTCAAATCGTGTTCTCCTCACAAATTTAACATTTAACCGTCTAAGGTGCTACCGTACTTCAGTCTTTCAGGGTACTCCTTTAGGTGTACGTATTTAATGTCCTTTAATCAAGTATTATACAGTCCTCTGCCTTCTACCAATCCCTTTCGCTCACAATCCAAGCAGTAGTTTTTGTATTTTTTGCCATGAAAAGATTAAAATCTTGGGATTAACCTTGTTTCACTAAAATACATGCACAGATCTGACAAATAGCATATAAATATTTTACAAAACAAGTGTAAAAAAAAAAAGGTTTGGCGAAACAAAAAAAAGAATTTTTTTTTTAAAGAAATGGTCCAGTCAGGCAGTTGTCACAACTAAAAATAGTAAGACGGATTTTTTTATTTCATTTCTTCTTCTGGAGGCTCCTTTGGGCCCAGTGCAGTAACTGTGAACAACGTCATTTTAGTGCAATGAAATTCTAGTCAGTTCAACGTCTGTCAGTCTTCGCCCTCAGCAGCTCACGGACTCGCTCAATGGAACTTTCTACATTTTGTCCAGCTTCTCCAGAGCGGTGACGAACACCAGGTGGTCCTCCGGAGACTTGCCGTGGGTCTTGCTGAGGTGCAGTTTGACCGCGTGCTTGCTGACGAATGTCCGATTGCAGAGTCTGCACTGGTACACGGAGCCCGTGTCGTCCTCCGGCGTGGTCAAGGCGGACAGCGGGCTGCCGAACGTCATTTTGTCTGTGATCACCTTGGAGGCAGCCTGCTGCTCCCGTAGGTGCTCCGCTGACAGTTTGGACAGGTCCTTCAGGCTGAAGCCCAGGTGAGACTCCAGGTGGCCGATGTAGGAAGAGGGACTCCTGAACTGAGAGGCACAGTCGCCACATAGGAACACGGGCTGGCACGAGTCCATGTTCTTGAGGAACTTGGTGCCCCCAGTCCGTCTCAGCTGATACTTCACGTTAGCCAGCCAGTGCGAGATGGTGGTCATGGAGAGGCCCGTAAACTTACAAATGTGGACCCTTTCCTGAGGGCCCAGGTCAGTCATTGCGTAACGGCCCTCCGGGGTCTCCCTCAGGCTGGAAGCGAACTGCGCCTGCAGAATGAGGAGGTGCTGGGGATTCCAGTTGGACTGCCTCCCTTTCCTCTTCTGCACCGGTGAGAGGTCCTCCAGGGCATCTTCAAACGCACTGCCGTCAGCATCTGATTTCTCAGAGATGGACGAGGGAGTTGAAGACTTGGGTGTCAGGCGTCCCGTGAGGTTCTTGACCATGTCTGAAATGTCCATTAGAGCGTTCTCTCTTAGAGGAGAGGAGACCGACTCAGGAAGGGAAATAAGGGGTTTGTTGCCGTTTACACTATTGTTGCTCAAGAGCACACCACTGCTATTGTTGTTGTGGTTGGACTTGTTTTTACTCAGATCTATGGGCTGGTCATCGTTTTCATACAGCTCGTAGTGGTTGGTGGGTTCAGCTGTCTTGCCCTGAGGACTGGGGTTGAAAGCTGGTTTGTCCATCATGCTGTTGCTGATTTTATAAAGCATAGAGAGTGGATCTGCAGCAGGGCTCACCGGTTTAGAAGCCTTCCCCAGGTGTGTGTTCATGATGGACTGCAGCGCGCTGAGAGGGTTGATGAAAGGACTTTCGGGCGAGTGATCTGTGATAATGCCAAGACTGTTGCCATTCATTACCGGAGATTGGCACACCTCAGAGCCATTCCTTGAATGGTTATTGTGGCTGTCCACGAGGCTTGTGACTTCAACCATTGTACCCTAATCCCCCTCACACATTTATAATTCATTATTTTACGAACGGCAATGATGCTGCCACACTTGTTTAGTCTTTTTGTCCTTTCTAGCTGAAGAGGATGATGGTTTTCTCTCTTTCATTTTTTGCTCTTTCTTTCTCCCTGTGAGGTATCAATGCGATCAGAATAAAATGTGCGAGAGCAGGATGTTTGCCTTGGGACCTCGCTGTCGGGTCACTTTGACAGCTTCATTTGTGGTGTCGCTCTTTGAGTCTTCTTGTCACTGATAACCAATGCTGCAGCACATACATTTGCCCCTGGCCCAAATAAATAAATAACTGTTAGAGTGTACAGCGCAGGGCAAAGTAAGGTATAGTAAGACTTTCAGACTAGTTAGCTGTTTGCTATTAGCGCTGAAACCACTTGCTGCCACCTGATTTTCTCTTCCTCTACTGCAGCACTGCATTGAGGCCACCTCCTCACCACTATGTTCTGGAGCTACTATATTTTTTGGACTATAAGACACACTGGATTATAAGGTGCAATATCAATGAACAGGTTTGTTTTCAAACATAATGTGCATCGGACTATTTATTTATTTATAAAATTTGTTCATTTAAAAAATACAATACAAAACAATCCCATAAACGATAACATACAAAATATAAAAATGAAAGGTAGCAGAAAGAAGAAAAAATCTTATTACATGTATATCTGCCCCTTTTTTCAAACAATTAGTTCAAACAAAATTAATCTTCAAGTAACAGAACAAAATGAATAATTCTTTTTAATTTTCTAACTCAAATATAATACACATTAAACTTCATTTTTTTTAACAATTCGGTTTTGATCATTTTCTTAAATGGTAAATGGAGCTTACCGTACTTATATAGCGCTTTCCAGCCCCCTTTGAGGGGCCCTAAAGCGCTTCACAGTACCAACCATCCACCCATTCATACACACATTCATACACACATTCATACACCGGTAACGGCAGACTGCCATGCAAGGCACCAACCAGTCCTACCGGGAGCAACTCGGGGTTCAGTGTCTTGCCCAGGGACACAACGAGGTATGCCTTGACCGGGGATCGAACCCGAGACCTTCCGGTCCTGAGCCGGCTGCCCTGCCTCTACACCAACTCGCCCCCCCTAAATGTAAACATTGACTTGGCATTCTTAACATCATTCTCCAAACCATTCCACAATCCAATTCCCTGGATTGAGGTGGACTGTCCCTTCAAACTAGTTCTGCATTTTGGTTTTACAAATATCTCTGTTCCCTTGAGATTATAACGACTTTGTCTTTTAGCAAAATGTATTTGGATATTTAAAGGTAATGCATTATTCTGAGCCTATAAATACAATGTAAATGATAAAATATTATAAACTACTAAATCATGGAACTTCAATAACTTCAGTTGATAAAATAATGTGTTTGATGGGTGACAGTAATGCTTTCTGGTGATAATTCTTACAGCTCTTTTCTGTAAAAGAAAAATAGGCTTTGCATCATCTTCAGGCTTTAACCATCATCAGGCTGATGGTCCTCCTTGATCATGTGAGCAGCTGGTTTCGGCTGTCATCAGCCAACTGGTTGTGTAACACTGTAGGAGGGTGCTATTTATAAGACTGAGCTGAACACAGCAACTCAGACTGAGGAAGTCTTTCGGACGAAAGACGAAACGTTTCTACTGTTTTTTTGCTTTGTTTTGTTTTGTTTATTGAATGTCCAGAGGACCAGACTTAGCTTTTTTGGAGGCTTTGCAATTGTTTTACACACTTTCCCCCAAACATCAATACAATCGATTAAGTGTGGAACAATGATTGTGTTATACAACAAATACAGAGCTTTATTGTTTAATACCGGTAAGTCCCTGACTTTGTACAGTGCTGCAATAGATTTAGCCATTTTTATTCTTAGAGAATTTATGTGATGTTTCCATGTCAGTTTGCCATCAATAATAACACCCAAAAACTTCACCTCACTCACTCTACAAATCTCAACACCATCAATTTTCAATGGAATATCAACAGTTCTCTTTTTATTACTGAATATCATGTAATTAGTTTTATCTAGATTTAATGATAAGTTTAAACCAAGTTTGTATTTTGACAAATTCTGTCTTCATCAACTCCAACATCTGTTCTATATCTTTACCCAAACAAAAAAATGTGGTATCACCTGCAAAAAGGACACATTTAAGGAGTCCTGACACATTTACCAAGTCATTCACATATAAAACAAATAGCTTTGGTCCAAGTACAGAGCCTTGAGGAACTCCACATGGGATTTGCAGAGGTCAGATTTTACACCATTTGTTTGTACAAATTTCCTATCTTTTAAATAGCTAGATACCCACTGTAATGCTGGTCCTCTAATACTAAATTTGTTCAATTTTTCAAGGAGAATAGTGTGATCAATAGTACTGAATGCTTTTTTTAAATCAACAATTATTATAAGGTGCATTACGCGAAACAAAACAGTCAGGTGAGTCAAACTTTATTCAACTCATTTACAATAACTCTCAACATTGTTCAGCTGTACCACATAAAATCGGTTTGAGGTCAGTAAGCACAACCAGAATTAATAAACAAGGCACACTATAGATTATAAGGCTCATTGTTGATCTTTGAGAAAATTAAAGGATTTTAAGTGTGCCTTATAGTCTGAAATATACGGTAATTAATTTGTAAGCAATCTCTAACAAATGCTCGTATGCACACACAAACACATATAAATACACTGAAGATCTTTGTACAAACATAACGCCAGAATCATAACCCAAAAAATAACTTCCACTGGTATTTCTAAAATGCATTGCAGTGTGCCAAAAAGTTATGAAAAGAGGCACTGTTAGGATCTGAATGAGACACAATAATAAATCAGAAAAAAATGCACATAGTTTTATGAGTTGGTTGTGACACAAAAACGAACTAAATAAATAAAGAGGATGAACAGCAGAAGGGGTCAGCTTATGATCGGTGCTGTCAGGACTAAGATGCTAAAATGACTGAGATATTTGCATAAAGCAAGAGCCTTCGAAGGCATGTTTTTAATTGTCTTCGAATAAAATAGTAAAAGATTGATCTTTTCCTTCATTTTGCATTCAACTCATCTCACTGTTTTGGTAAAATTCCACGACACAAGCACATCTGCTCTCAGTAACCGTGTTTCCATCTATTTTCAATTCGAATTTTGAGCAAATTTTTGAAATTTCGCAAAAATGTAAATAAAAATGAATGCGAATCAGAAGTGTTTCCATCAACTGGCTTGAAGCGCATCCACCAGGCCACGCAAAGCGGCATTACGTCAGACGTCAGCGTCATTACGTCAGACGTCAGCGTTACGCATGTCTACAGTAAACAGGAAGTAGCGGTTGAAAACAGGACCCGACCACACATCTCGGCAAAATGGAGAGAATATTTCAGGAATGTGTTGCTATCGGGCAAGTTGTATTTATTCTGTCATGCCAACTAGTTTTAGCGATGTTACATGTTGTCCGGAGACGAAGTCACGTGACGTAAATGTTCGCTACGGCAGAACTGAGTCGGCAAATCTGTTTCCATCTCTCGTTTTGCGCATCAGCTCTGTTTCGAAAAACCCAAAAACCACCTCAAGCGAGCGTATTAACTTTTTTGAGAATTTGAGGAAGTAAATTCGAATCGTGCCGTTTCCATTCAGCTTTTCTGATGCGATACTTCAAAATACGCATCAAGAAACCTTGATGGAAACACGGCTAGTGATACAGACCCAGAGAGACATACTGGTATATCAAACCACACTGTCTTCCCACTGCATAGCCAAACCACTGCAAGAGGAAGTGATGAGTCAACAGAATATAACACAACACATAAGTGTTTATCAAATAGCAGGTCTGTAATATATGTATCTATTTGAGAAATGCTTGAAAATGTTTTCTTTAGTTCCCGTCTTCGTGTGTTGTTGAACTGTCTTCAAGATGAATTTGGGCATCTCAACAAAAAGCTAATTTCCAAAATGCTGATGGTCATAAGATAAAACAAATCTTGTTTCTGTATTTTTGAATAATTTTAAGGACAAATCCTCAAAACAATAAAACATTATTTTATTTATTTATTTGAATAAAAGCAAAGGAGGTGCAAGCAGGTGGCTATAGCTTTTGCCAAAATGTTCTGTCAAAGTGTCACTGACATAGCGATGAAACACTTCAATCATAAACTTTTAAGCAGATAAAAAGAAAACTTTGATCAAACTGGCTCAGTTCCTAAAAACCTATCAAAGTTGGGTTTTCTTTCCCACACATGGTCCAGGTACAGTGGGATAACTATGGGCATACATTTGCATTTAGTATTCCTTCCTCTTTGAAATGCCTTTGCTGCTGGCAGACTCTAAGACCACCACAGGCATTTTGACCTCTCTGCCAGGCATATGGGCATCAAACTCTACAGCTAACTACAAGGAGAAGATGGGTAAACTTTTCAAAAGAAAAACAAACCGTACAAAGCACAAACCAGATGGCAATGTGGCCTTACTTTCATTTGATGTTACCGTGTAAGGATCTAAGAATGACAGAGTGTTGGTATGTTTGTGGGCATACATGTGATGACAAGATGAAGAGCAAAAACAGATGAAGCAACTGCATAGATTAGTAGAATGAAAGGAAATTAGACAAAGTTTGAGCTTGTTCTTTGTCACGTACCAGTACTTAGGAGCTAAATGAAAGGGTGGCAGAACATCACATGTAGAGAAAAAGGAAGATTTTAACTTGAGCTGAGATTTAAAAGAAGTGTAAATTATTTTATGAGATACATACAGTCAGATGGTGCATACAAAAGGATAGAGTCCAAACAGGATGGATGCGGAGACCTTGAGAACAGTGAGGGGCAGAGCAAAAGGTCCACCATGCAGTGATGAGAAGGACTCTTTTGAAAGGACTTGAAGGAGAAATGCTCGGTCAGGAGGGCGAGGCAGGCTGACTGATTGGGAGATACAACCTCAGAGTCACATTCAGACACAGAGGGCAGAGATGTTGGAAATACAGAATCAAAATATTCCACCCCCACAGAAACCCCAAAGTGTTTACGGTACTTACCCAAAGGAGTTAACATACATAGACCAATATGTACCCTCCTGA
>JBBPBX010028444.1:0-23930 GCA_038048925.1 Garcialebias charrua
GTGAGCGGTCGTAAAATTTGAGCTTGGCGCGTTCGCGTTCAAAGGCTTGTGCCGCGGCGCTCGCTCAAGCGTGGCACCGCGTGGCCTCGCGCTCGCGCTAGCGCAGAGCTATGCCTCGCCCTTTTGACACGGTTTATTTCATAAACAGTTGCTAAGTGGGGTTAGCTTCGTGATATGGGTCTTTGTTGTTGTGCTAACGCTAAGCTAACAGCAAGGCCCTGTCGCGTTTGAGATTTATAATTTTAAAACAGTAAATCATCCAAAACTCTCATTAATAAACCCTCCATGAATAAAAAAAAAATTACAGATGTTGCCTGATAGGCAGTAAGATGGTCGCTGCAGACATAGATTCTTTAGTAGGCCACCATAGGTCCCTCTTCTCTGTACTTGGCCATTATAGGTGAAGTTTCTCATCTGGGAATTTGTGAAGGCTCACTTGTTCACTGCTGATATTAGAACACACAAATGCGCCACAACGTGACGGCATTTTTCAAGTTACACAAAAATAAGAGGCGATCTTTCAGAAAAATGATCTGTATGGCAAGCAGTTAAAACACCAGACAAACTGGCAAGGTTCTGCCTTATGCCCAGTGCCCACATGTACGTCACAATGACGTTTTGCGGAAATGCGCGGAATTTTAGGGGCGTGTCCCAGAGAAAAAACTACCATAACTTGGAATGAAATTTTAATGTATTTATAATTTATTTTGCAAAAACGAACAGAGCTGAATGATATAAGATATGTTGTGACAAATATGCAAATTTCCAACATCATGTCACAATCCCTTTAAACTTACATCAGAAGTCCAGATGTCTGTTGTAAAGCTGAGTGTATTTGGATTAGCTTTTAGCAAGCTGCGGGTGTCTCTCAAAACGTGGCCGAACATCTCCGGTAATGAAACATCAGAAAAATATCTCCGCCTCGGCATATCGTGGGCTCACGTGCTGTATCAAGCTTCTAAAACCTTTGTCCTCAACGACTGAAAAGGGCTGGTCGTCTAATGCCATGAACTCCATCACTTTCCTTATGGTAGCTTTGCTCTTTTCGTTGTTCATAAAAGTTAACAGCGGCTGAGAAAACCACCGACTGGCTCTTTGTTTGCGTTAGCTTAGCATTAGCATTAGCTTGGTTGCTCACTTCAAACGTTGCACACTTGGTTGCGTGGTGATTTCTTAAATGGCGAACAAGGGTTGTTGTATTAAAGGTTTTTGTTGTGGCACCACCACAACTTACTTCGGCTTTACACAAATTGCGATCTTTTGTTCATTTTAAAATAGTAGAACTTCCAAACAGACAACATGGCTGCTCCGAGTGACCTGTGTTGACTGTTTAACGCGCATGTGCAGACGTGACCTGGTGGGCGGGTCTGTTAGTCAGCCCCCTCTCAGCCCCCCACCCCCCACCTCCTCTCACAGCAGAGAAAAAGGGACAGCGGCTGATTTTCAGACCTTTGCGGCGGCAGATGCGATCGGTGTATAAAATCTGCTTCTCATTTAACGATCGGCCGATCGCCGATTTCCCCAAATTAAGGAAATCGGGGCCGATCGATTGGCCGATCGCCGATTTCCTTAATTTGGGGAAATCGGGGCCGATTTATCGGTGCATCCCTAATGAAAATAAGTTGGTATGGATTGTAAGAAAGCGTAAGAAGGAATATTACAGTGATTTATTAGACAAAAATACCGGTAATGGTACAGGTAATATGAGGGCAACATGGCAAATAAGAATAGTGTCCTGAAAACTCATGAAGTAAAATCAGGTATTCCACAGTATTTTGTAAAGAATGGTAAAAAAAAATCCATGATCAGAATTAAATTGTAAATGGATTTAATCATTATTTTGTAAATGTTGGATCAAGTCTCGCAACTGCGTAAAACACCAAAAGTAGATAAAAATGTGACTCATACAGTTAAGTGTTGTTCTTCCAGTATTTTTCTTGATGGAACTGACAGAAGAAATAATGAATATAGTAAAAAATCTTGCAGACAAAAGATCAAAAGATTGTATGGACATGGATATGACGTTTGTGAAGAATATAATGAATTATGTTATTGAGCCGTTTACATATATATGTACCTTTAATTTATCATTCTCAACAGGAATATTGCCAATCATTCTCAACAGGAATATTGCCAAACAACATGAACATAACCAAAGTAATTCCTCTTCTTAAAAATGGTGAGAAATGTGTGTTTAACAATTACAGAAGTTGCTACAGTTTTTGAAGATTTTAGAGATGTTATTTGTGATTAGATTGGATCAATTTATCGATAAACAGAATATATTAAGTAACAGTCAATATGGCTTTAAATTCTACACCAATGGCTCTCATGGAATTAATAGAACAAATAACAAATGCTCATAATCAAAAAAAGTATTGTTAGTATTTTAGGTGATTTAACAAAAGCATTCGATACTATTGATCACACTATTCTCCTTGAAAAATTGAATAAATATGGTATTAGAAGATCAGCATTACAGTGGGTATCTAGCTATTTGAAAGACAGGAAACAGTTTGTACAGATAAATGATGTAAGATCTAACTTCTGCAATATCACATGTGGAGTTCCTCAAGGCTCTGTACTTGGACCAAAGCTATTTTATATGTGAATGACTTGGTAAATGTGGCAAGACTGCTTAAATGTGTCCTTTTTGCAGATGATACCACATTTTTTTGTTTGGGTAAAGATATGGAACAGATGTTGGAGTTGATGAAGACAGAATTTGTCAAAATACAAACTTGGTTTAAACTTAATAAATTATCATTAAATCTAGATAAAACTAATTACATGATATTCAGTAATAAAAGAAAACTATTGATGTTCCATTTAATATTGAGGGTAGGGCTGGGCGATATGAGGAAAATATTATATCGCGATATTTTTTGGCTATATCACGATACACGATATATATCGCGATATCTCCAAAATCAATGAAAAAATGATTCAAAATTGATAAAAAAATGTCAACACTAAATTTGAACAAACTTAAATATTTTATTTTAACCATCAATTGCACACATAAATAAAAAGTACTTCAAGCAAAAAGGAAGAATAAATAATTTAAACTTAAAAAGGTGCTCTTGTGCTTTTAACATTTAAAAAAAATGTTAAATCAAAACATTTAAGGCCTTTAAAATACAAAAACAAAAGTGTAAACAGTGGCTGTTACAGCCCTCTTAATGAAAGTTAGTCATGGCACTGGGGTGTAACACAAACCGAGTAAGTAAACCTCAAGCAGTTGATGTATATAGATAAAATACAATTTATTTTACAATTGTGAAAAGGGTAACATAACAAAAGTATAATCCCCTAACAGTGGAGCTTTAAGCTTCAGGGTCTCCAAGGCCAAAACAACAAACAAAACACCCCCTTCTAACTATGAAAACACAAATGTCTCTGGCTAAGAATAAACTCAAAAGTACAAGGGCTAAACTCCCTGTCTGACCATAAAACAGGAGAAAAGAGTTAGAACAAAAATGGCAGAGAACCCCTACCAGCTTCCACTGTAAGACTAATAAAACACCAAACTATTGTACAGCTTTTCAAAGCACAATCCACCAACAAGATCACACCAGATCAAGGCCCAAGAGGAAGGGACTTGACACATCTGAGGTGAAGCTCTTTATGGAGCAGCTGACGAGCTGTAACACCAGACACCTGTGGCAGCCAGGTGGACCTGAAACACAGGAAAGGATAAGAAAAAAGTGTCTCATGAAGAGAGCTCCCCATACTGGAGGTCAGGGACCGTTTCACCCTCCCCCATAAAATTTTACTTAGAGTAAAACACACAACACATTCATTAAGTGAACTACACAATGGGATTAGCACCACACTCTAGAAAGAACATCGGCTATAATATTTTCAGTTCCTTTCTTATGCCTGATGTCAAACAGTGAGACTCTCTCCCACCGCCTCACAACGTGGGCTGTGTGAAGGCTGTGACTCTGCTGCTGGCTGGCCCGCTTACAGGATATAAAAGCTGTGAGTGCTGCCAAGGCGGTGAAGGGTCACACTGTAGCACTGACGTGTGTGTGTGTGTGTGTGGTTGGTGGCTGTCTGAGCAGCGACACAGACAGCAGACGCCCTTGTTCTGACGCTGCAGCGCCGATGAGGCTTCTTGTGAAACATTCCACATTCCCCCGCCGCTATGATCAGTCTTTCCTGCTCTCACTTCCTTGTCCCTCCATCCAGATCTTCACCTGCCTTCATTTGTCCAAATGCCTATGTCACCACTCCAGAGTTTCTCACCTACAATCATTCACCTCCCTCTTCTCTGACGCCTCTCCTTAGCCCGCTCTCAGCTCCTGCACCCTCAGACGGCTGCATTTCACTGTGGGTTTTTTGGAGGACCACTTTTCATTATTAGAACAGCAGAGATGCACGGTTTCATGGTGAGACGCACGGTTTCATGGTGAGACGCACAGTTTCATGGTGAGACGCACGGTTCATGGTGAGACGCACGGTTTCATGGTGAGACGCACGGTTTCATGGTGAGAAGCACGGTTTCATGGTGAGATGCACGGTTTCATGGTGAGAAGCATGGTTTCACGGTGAAAAGCACGATTTCACGGTGAGAAGCACGTTTTCACGGTGAGAAGCACGGTTTCCCAGTGAGAAGCACAGTTTCACGGTGAGAAGCACGGTTTCACGGTGAGAAGCACTGTTTCACTGTGAGAAGCACGGTTTCACGGTGAGAAGCACAAGAGGGTTATGATCAGTGTAGACTGTAACAGGATTTGCAGTGGAACCGATGTAAACTTCAAAATGTTGCAACGCAAGTAGCATGGCTAAGGTTTCCTTTTCGATTGTGGAATAGTGTAGCTGATGGCGTTTAAACTTAGCTGAGAAGTAGGAAACTGGGTGACCAACACCACCTGCTCCATCTTGTAGCAGTACAGCTCCTATTCCTGCCGCACTCGCATCCACCTCCAGTTTGAAAGCCTTGTTGAAATCTGGGGCTGCCAGTACAGGAGCGCTGCAGAGAAGAGACTTTGCACACTCAAATGCATGTTGACATTCAGAGGTCCACATGAATGGTTCCTTTGGACTACACAGATTAGTTAAGGAAGCTACTACTGTAGAAAAATTCCTACAAAAACACCTATAGTAGCCAACCAAACCCAAAAATCGCCGGAGCTCACGTCTTGTGGTGGGGACTGGGTAGTTCAGGACAGCTTCCACCTTTGCATTCACTGGACGTACCTGGCCATGACCCACTTCTTTTCCGAGGTATGTCACAACTGCCTTGGCAAACTCACATTTAGCCAGGTTCAAGGTGAGAGAAGCTTGGGTTAAATGAGCAAAAACCACTTTCAGAGTGTTAAGATGATCAACCCAGGATGATGAATAGACCACAATGTCATCCAGGTAGATGTTACAGTTCTTAATATGTCCCAACACAGAAGTCATCAGTCGCTGAAAAGTAGCCGGCGCATTACACATGCCGAATGGCATTACTGTATATTGCAGGAAATGATCTGGTGTCACAAAAGCTGAAATATCAGATGCTTTGGTAGTCAAAGGAACTTGCCAGTATCCTTTAACAGGGTGTCCGCGGGGTCTTGAAAGTTATTAAAAGTTGATAAATCAATTTTGGGAAAATTAAGGGTCTTGAAAAGTATTAAAAAGTCTTGAAAGCGATTTGATGAGGTATTATTTTTTTTGCTGTTATTCTAGCTTTAAATAATTTGACAGCAAAAAGTATGTATGACTAATATTTGTTTTCCTCACCGCGGAGGATTCGGAAACTGCTTTGCACAAATTTAGAGTGTCAGGTTACAACAGCCTTTACAGCTAGGCCTATCTTGTGTGCATGCGCGGCTGCTTTATCTCCAAGTTGAGTCTGTGTGTTCGAGTAAGTTGCCGCGAGACCGTGAGAACAATGGGTAAATGCAAGTTTTCGGACTCCTGGTTGGAGATGCCTGATTTTCAAGAATGGCTAAGGCCTGTCGCCGAGAACAACCGCGAGGCTTATTGTACATTTTGTAAAATAAAAATAAAAGAAGATGAGCGTAGTCTCGTTGGGCATAAACACTGAAGCTGAGTTAGAAGAGCTGGAAAAAAGATTAAAGTTCTACAAGAGGTGTGTGATTCTCTGCAAAAAGATGCAGAGCAGGCAGAGGGAAAGTCAGGTTCTTTAATGGCCCAACTGATCACCAAGTCCAATGTCTTGAGAAGGAGACGTAAAGAAAAACAGTGAGCTGGTGCAAACTGAAGAGTTGCTGGAATGCAAAGCAACTGCACTGAGGCACGTGTAATGATTACTGTGTTTATTTCTTATTCTCCATTGTTCAACCAAGTTACTTTAAAATAGCTACGAGTCTTGTTGGAACCTAAGCTATATTTTCTTAAACCTAGTCATGGTTAAGTTTCTTCTTTTGAACTTTTTTCTTTCCACTGTATCTCAGTTCTGTTATAAATTTGAGATTCATGGATTTAATTGAAAACAACAGCAGTTTTGTAAATCAAAGATTTGTTGCTTAATAAAACAAAGTGACGATAAGGTCTTGAATTTATTTTTGGAAGGTCTTTAAAAAGTCTTGAAAAGGTATTGAAATTAACTTCATTATTCCTGCATATACCCTGTTTAAGTAGATCTAGCTTTGTTATATAGCTAGCTGTGCCAATGCTGTCTATGCAGTCGTCCATGCAAGGCAATGGATATGAGTCAGGGACTGTGACTGCATTTACTCTCCTAAAGTCTGTACAGAAACGTGAAGAACCATCAGGCTTTGGTGTAAGAAGACACGGAGAACTCCAGGAGCTTCGACTTGGTACAGCTAACCCATTGTCCAGTAGGTACTGAGCCTCCTCTTTCATGATCTCCCTCTTGGCTGGAGGACAGCGGTAGGCGTGTTGTTTAATAGGGGATGCCATTCCCCACATCAACATCATGCTCCAGAACTGTGGTCCTAGAAGGGACATCTCCAAATAGGTTAGGGTAGGCCAGAATCAGGCTTTTCACATCATCCTTCTCATCTCTGGGAAGATATGACAGGTATGCATCTAAGGCATCAAGAATTACAGAGTTTGAAAGCCTACCACAATGATCTTCACACTTTTTCAAACCATCATGGTTGGTAGGTCCAGACATAAGAGAGACTGACGCCGGTTGTGGTATCACCTCACAACACAAGTCCTTGGGGTCATCTTCTCTAGAATGAAAAAGCTTCAACATGTTGATATGACACAGACGTGTTTGTCGCCTCCTTTCAAGGGTGTGAATAATGTAGTCTGTATCACTTACTTGGTCTTTCACTACATAGGGCCCCGTAAATTGAGCTGAAAGAGACGGACCAGCTGTGGGCACCAGCATGAGTACTTTGTCACCGGGCTGGAAAGAACGTTGTACTGTCTTTCTGTCATACAGACATTTCATTTTCCCTTGGGCAGTTGACAAAGACTTTCTGGCTATTGAACAAGCATGGTATAGCCGTTCCCGACACTGTGCTACAATTTCCAGCACATTTGAGTGTGGCTGTGTGCCAGCTGACAGGAATTGTTCTTTCAGCACTTTCAGTGGTCCCCTCACTTCATGTCCAAAAACTAANCGAGACAGTCATAAGTCCAGGACTACCTGTATTATGAGACGGTGCTATTTCTAAGACTGAGTTTGTTGCAGCTCCTCAGACTGAAGAAGTCCTTTGGATAAAAAGTGAACTGTTTCAACAAAGAGGAATCATCCAGAGGACCTGACTCTGTTAGGTTTTTCTACCTGGATTATTGAGCATGTTTGGATAGTTGAGTGTGATCATGAGGAAGAACATCTTGGTTCTTATTGGTCAGTTTGTATTTTGTGTTTGTTTGTTGTTCTTTTTTTCTAATTAGACAGATATTGAGCTAAATTTGCCATGATAGTAACGTATGTACTTTGAAATATTGCATGAGATTGTGCAAAATGACGTGTCCATGGTTTGGTAGTTTAAAAGATGTGAAGAGGACAAAACGTACTGATATTGGGTCGATTTCTTCAGTGTCAAACTTTTCAGCAGCAGTTGAAGCAGGTGTGTTTTCTGGCTTTGGTTGCAACTTTCTCGTGTCGCTGGAGGTAAAGTGACTGATTTTTTTTTTGCCAAAGATCAGTATCAGCCTAACTGCCTTTCTGTAGATTAATCTGGACCTGCATCTGAAGTTGTGTGAGTTCCATCAGAGCATTTTACTTCAGAGCTGCCGGTGGCACCATGAAACTGTGCTTCTCACCGTAAAACCGTGTTTCTCACCGCGAAACTGTGATTCTTACCATGAAACCGTACCTGTCACCATGAAACCGTACTTGTCACCATGAAACCGTACTTGTCACCATGAAACCATACTTGTCACCATGAAACCGTACTTGTCACCGTGAAACCGTACTTGTCACCATGAAATCGTACTTGTCACTGTGAAACCGTGGGTCTCACCATGAAACCGTGCTTCTCACCATGAAACCATAATTGTCACCATGAAACCGTACTTGTCACCATGAAACCGTACTCGTCACCGTGAAACCGTGCGTCTCACCATGAAACAGTGCTTCTCGCCATGAAACCGTGCTTCTCACCATGAAACCGTACTCGTCACCATGAAACCGCACTCGTCACCGTGAAACCGTACTCGTCACAGTGAAACTGTGCGTCTCACCGTGAAACCGTGCTTCTCGCCATGAAACCGTGCTTCTCACCATGAAACCGTACTTGTCACTGTGAAACCGTGTGTCTCACCGTGAAACCGTGCATCTCACCAAGAAACCGTGTGTCTCACCATGAAACCGTACTTATCACTGTGAAACCGTGCATCTCACTATGAAACTGTGTGTCTCACCATGAAACCGTGCGTCTCACCATGAAACCGTGTGTCTCACCATGAAACCGTGGGTCTCACCATGAAACCGTGTGTCTCACCATGAAACCGTGGGTCTCACCATGAAACCGTACTTGTCACTGTGAAACCGTGCTTCTCACCATGAAACCGTGTGTCTCACCATGAAACCGTGCTTCTTACTATGAAACCGTACTTGTCACTGTGAAACCGTGCGTCTCACCATGAAACAGTGCTTCTCGCCATGAAACCGTGCTTCTCACCATGAAACCGTACTCGTCACCATGAAACCGCACTCGTCACCGTGAAACCGTACTCGTCACAGTGAAACTGTGCGTCTCACCGTGAAACCGTGCTTCTCGCCATGAAACCGTGCTTCTCACCATGAAACCGTACTTGTCACTGTGAAACCGTGTGTCTCACCGTGAAACCGTGCATCTCACCAAGAAACCGTGTGTCTCACCATGAAACCGTACTTATCACTGTGAAACCGTGCATCTCACTATGAAACTGTGTGTCTCACCATGAAACCGTGCGTCTCACCATGAAACCGTGTGTCTCACCATGAAACCGTGGGTCTCACCATGAAACCGTGTGTCTCACCATGAAACCGTGGGTCTCACCATGAAACCGTACTTGTCACTGTGAAACCGTGCTTCTCACCATGAAACCGTGTGTCTCACCATGAAACCGTGCTTCTTACTATGAAACCGTACTTGTCATTGTGAAATTGTGCATCTCAGTGTGAAATCGTGCTTCTCACGTTGTTGCGGTTCAAAAGTTGAAGGGAAGCTCTGAAACGGATGTGCAAGTTTTAGGCAGGTTTATTGTACATTATAAGAATAAACCTTACAGCGACCAACAGACCTCTCACCGAGCACAAGTCCACACACACACATCTTCGAAGGCGGACCACGGTTTTATACCTCTAGATGACGTCATCGCCTCGTGGGACCAATCCTGGAACCGAACCGCCTTGGAACCGCCCTAGAACTTTTCTACTCTGTGAGTGATCCGCCTCTCAGCCAACAAGCTACCAGCTCTGTATGTCAATCATCCAGTGTTGTGTCTGTTGTATTATGAAGGCGTGTAACTGAAAAACTCTTCCCTATTGGAAATAAAACCCGTAAATAAAGGTTCCATCTTGAATATATTTTCACATTATATGGTGGAATTAAGTGAACATAAATCATAACGCATAATATGTGTGCTTCAGGTGTAATACTGATATACATATATTTCACGTGAAACCCTGCGTCTCACCATGAAACCGTGTGTCTCACCATGAAACTATGAATCTCACCATGAAACTGTTTGTCTCACCATGAAACCGTACTTGTCACTGTGAAACCATACATCTCACCATGAAACCGTGCATCTCACCATGAAACCGTGCCTCTCACCATGAAACCGTGCCTCTCACCATGAAACCGTGCCTCTCACCATGAAACCGTGCTTCTCACCATGAACCCATGTGTCTCACCATGAAACCGTACTTGTCATTGGGAAACCGTGCGTCTTACAGTGAAACCGTTCTTCTCACAGTTAAACCGTGCTTCTCACTGTGAAACCGTGTGTCTCATTGTGAAACCGTGCTTCTCACCATTAATCCGTGCTTCTGTGTCTGTGACTGTAGTGTAGTGGTAATGGCAGTCGTCTCCCGATCAGAAAGTTGGCGGTTCGACTCCCGGGACCCGCACCATGTGTCGTTGTGTCCTTGGGCAAGACACTTAACCCTGAGTTGCTCCCGGTAGGACTGGAAAGCACCTTGCATGGTAGTCTGCCGCCACCGGTTTATGAATGTGTGTAGCATTCAATATATGTGTAGCACTTTGAGATTTTCAGTAATGAAAAGTGCGTTATGAATTGAATTAATTATTATTATTATTATTATTATTATTCTCACCATGAAACTGTGCTTCTCACCATGAAACCGTGCTTCTCACCATTAATCCGTGCTTCTCACCATGAAACTGTGCATCTCACCATGAAACCGTGCTTCTCACCATGAAACTGTGCATCTCACCATGAAACTGTGCATCTCACCATGAAACTGTATGTCTCACCATGGAACCGTGCTTCTCACCATGAAACTGTGCGTCTCACCATGAAACTGTATGTCTCACCATGGAACCGTGCTTCTCACCATGAAACCGTGCGTCTCACCATGAAATTGTGCATCTCACCATGAAACCGTGCTTCTCACAGTGAAACCGTGCTTCTCACCGTGAAACCGTGCTTCTCACCGTGAAACCGTGCATCTTACCGTGAATCCATGCTTCTCACTGTGAAACTGTGCATCTCACCAAGAAACCGTGCGTCTCACCGTGAAACAGTGCATCTCACCATGAAACTCACCGTTAAACCGCGCTTCTCACCGTAAAACCGTGCTTTTCACCGTGAAACTATGCTTCTTACAATGAAACCGTATTTGTCACCGTGAAACCGTATTTGTCAACTTGAAATCGTGCGTCTCACAATTAAACAGCGCTTCTCACCATTAAGCCATGCATCTCACCGTAAAAATGTGCTTCTTACCGTGAAACAGTGCGTCTCACTGTGAAATTGTGCTTCTCACCATAAAACCGTGTGTCTCACCGTAAAATGTTCATCTTACTGTGAAACCATTCTTCTCACTGTGAAACCGTGCTTCTCTCCGTGAAATCGTAGGTCTCACCGTGAAACCTTGCTTCTCTCACGATTAAACCATGCTTCTCACCATGAAACCGTGTGTCTCACCATGAAACCGTGTTTCTCACCATGAAACCGTGCGTCTCACCATGAAACTGTGCTTCTCACCATGAAACCGTGCTTCTCACCATGAAACCGTGCATCTCACCATGAAACCGTGCTCCTCACCGGGAAACCGTGCTTCTCACTATGAAACTGTGCATCTCACCATGAAACCGTGCGTCTCACCATGAAACTGTGCGTCTCACCATGAAACTATGCATCTCACCATGAAACTGTGCTTCTCATCATGAAACCGTGCATCTCACCATGAAACCGTGCTTCTCACCGTGAAACTGTTCATCTCACCGTGAAACCGCACGTCTCACCTTGAAACCGTGCGTCTCACCATGAAACCGTGCATCTCACCGTGAAACCGTGTGTCTCACCATGAAATCGTACGTCTCACCATGAAACCGTACGTCTCACCATGAAACAGTGCTTCTCACCATGAAACCGTGCTTCTCACCAGGAAACCGTGCTTCTCACCATGAAACCGTGCTTCTCACAATGAAACCGTACGTCTCACCATGAAACCGTGCTTCTCACCATGAAACCGTGCTTCTCACCATGAAACCGTGCTTCTCACCATGAAACCGCGCGTCTCACCATGAAATCGTGCTTCACACCATGAAACCGTGCTTCTCACGAGAAACTGTGCGTCTCACCGTGAAACCGTGCTTCTCACCTTGAAACCGTGCGTCTCACCGGGAAACCGTGCGTCTCACCATGAAACAGTGCTTCTCACCATGAAATCGTGCTTTTCACCGTGAAACCGTGCTTCTCACCGTGAAACCGTGCTTCTCACCGTGAAACTGTGCTTCTCACAGTGAAACAGTGCTTCTCACCGTGAAACTGTGCTTCTCACCGTGAAACTGTGCTTCTCACTGGGAAACCGTGCTTCTCACCGTGAAAACGTGCTTCTCACCGTGAAATCGTGCTTTTCACCGTGAAACCGTGCTTCTCACCATGAAACCGTGCATCTCACCATGAAACCGTGCTTCTCACCATGAAACCGTGCGTCTCACCATGAAACTGTGCTTCTCACCATGAAACCGTGCATCTTACCATGAAACCGTGCGTCTCACCATGAAACCGTGCGTCTCACCATGAAACCGTGCATCTCACCATGAAACCGTGCTCCTCACCGGGAAACCGTGCATCTCACAATGAAATCGTGCGTCTCACCATGAAACTGTGCGTCTCACCGTGAAATTGTGCTTTTCACCGTGAAACCGTGCTTCTCACCATGAAACCGTGCATCTCACCATGAAACCGTGCTTCTCACCATGAAACCGTGTGTCTCACCATAAAACCGTGCGTCTCACCATGAAACCGTGCATCTCACCATGAAACCTTGCTTCTCACCATGAAACCGTGTGTCTCACCATGAAATAGTACGTCTCATCATGAAACCGTGCGTCTCACCATGAAACAGTGCTTCTCACCATGAAATTGTGCTTTTCACCATGAAACCGTGCTTCTCACCATGAAACCGTGCTTCTCACAATGAAACCATACGTCTCACCATGAAACCGTGCTTCTCACCATGAAACCGTCTTCTCACCATGAAACCGCGCGTCTCACCATGAAATCGTGCTTCACACCATGAAACCGTTCTTCTCACCATGAAACCGTGCTTCTCACCGTGAAACCGTGCTTCTCACCTTGAAACCGTGCGTCTCACCGGGAAACCGTGCGTCTCACCGTGAAACTGTGCTTTTCACCGTGAAACCGTGCTTCTCACCGTGAAACTGTGCTTCTCACCGTGAAACTGTGCTTCTCACAGTGAAACAGTGCTTCTCACCGTGAAACCGTGCTTCTCACCGTGAAACTGTGCTTCTCACTGGGAAACCGTGCTTCTCACCGTGAAAACGTGCTTCTCACTGTGAAATTGTGCTTTTCACCGTGAAACTGTGCTTCTCACCATGAAACCGTGCATCTCATCATGAAACCGTGCTTCTCACCATGAAACCGTGCGTCTCACCATGAAACCGTGCATCTCACCATGAAACCGTGCTCCTCACCGGGAAACCGTGCTTCTCACCGTGAAACCGTGCGTCTCACCCTGAAACCGTGCGTCTCACCATGAAACCGTGCTCCTCACCGGGAAACCGTGCTTCTCACCGTGAAACCGTGCTCCTCACCGGGAAACCGTGCTTCTCACCATGACACCGTGCGTCTCACCATGAAACCGTGCTCCTCACCGGGAAACCGTGCTTCTCACCATGAAACCGTGCGTCTCACCATGAAACAGTGTATCTCACCATGAAACCGTGCTTCTCACCATGAAACCGTGCGTCTCACCATGAAACTGTGCGTCTCACTGTGAAATTGGGCTTTTCACCGTGAAACCGTGCTTCTCACCATGAAACCGTGCATCTCACCATGAAACCGTGCTTCTCACCATGAAACCGTGTATCTCACCATAAAACCGTGCGTCTCACCATGAAACCGTGCGTCTCACCATGAAACCGTGCGTCTCACCGTGAAACCGTGTGTCTCACCATGAAATCGTACGTCTCACCATGAAACCGTGCGTCTCACCATGAAACAGTGCTTCTCACCATGAAACCGTGCTTCTCACCATGAAACCGTGCTTCTCACCATGAAACCGTGCTTCTCACAATGAAACCGTACATCTCACCATGAAACCGTGCTTCTCGCCATGAAACCGTGCTTCTCACCATGAAACCGCGCGTCTCACCATGAAATCGTGCTTCACACCATGAAACCGTGCTTCTCACGTGAAACTGTGCGTCTCACCGTGAAACCGTGCTTCTCACCGTGAAACCGTGCTTCTCACCGTGAAACTTTGCTTCTCACAGTGAAACACTGCTTCTCACCGTGAAACCGTGCTTCTCACCGTGAAACTGTGCTTCTCACTGGGAAACCGTGCTTCTCACCGTGAAAACGTGCTTCCCACCGTGAAATCGTGCTTTTCACCGTGAAACCGTGCTTCTCACCATGAAACCGTGCATCTCACCATGAAATTGTGCTTCTCACCATGAAACCGTGCGTCTCACCATGAAACCGTGCTTCTCACCATGAAACCGTGCATCTCACCATGAAACTGTGCATCTCACCATGAAACCGTGCATCTCACCATGAAACCGTGCTCCTCACCGGGAAACCGTGCATCTCACAATGAAACCGTGCGTCTCACCATGAAACCGTGCGTCTCAGCATGAAACCGTGCTCCTCACCGGGAAACCGTGCATCTCAAAATGAAACCGTGCGTCTCACCATGAAACCGTGCGTCTCACCATGAAACCGTGCGTCTCACCATGAAACCGTGCATCTCACAATGAAACCGTGCATCTCACAATGAAACCGTGCGTCTCACCATGAAACCGTGCGTCTCACCGTGAAATTGTGCTTTTCACCGTGAAACCGTGCTTCTCACCATGAAACCGTGCATCTCACCATGAAACCGTGCTTCTCACCATGAAACCGTGTATCTCACCATAAAACCGTGCGTCTCACCATGAAACCGTGCGTCTCACCATGAAACCGTGCGTCTCACCGTGAAACCGTGTGTCTCACCATGAAATCGTACGTCTCACCATGAAACCGTGCGTCTCACCATGAAACAGTGCTTCTCACCATGAAATCGTGCTTTTCACCATGAAACCGTGCTTCTCACCATGAAACCGTGCTCCTCACAATGAAACCGTACGTCTCACCATGAAACCGTGCTTCTCACCATGAAACCGTGCTTCTCACCATGAAACCGTGCTTCTCACCATGAAACCGCGCGTCTCACCATGAAATCGTGCTTCACACCATGAAACCGTGCTTCTCACCGTGAAACCGTGCTTCTCACCTTGAAACCGTGCGTCTCACCGTGAAACCGTGCTTCTCACCGTGAAACCGTGCTTCTCACCGTGAAACCGTGCTTCTCACAGTGAAACAGTGCTTCTCACCGTGAAACCGTGCTTCTCACCGTGAAACTGTGCTTCTCACTGGGAAACCGTGCTTCTCACCGTGAAAACGTGCTTCTCACCGTGAAATCGTGCTTTTCACCGTGAAACCATGCTTCTCACCATGAAACCGTGCATCTCACCATGAAACCGTGCTTCTCACCATGAAACCGTGCGTCTCACCATGAAACCGTGCGTCTCACCATGAACCGTGCGTCTCACCATGAAACTGTGCGTCTCACCATGAAACCGTGCGTCTCACCATGAAACCGTGCATCTCTGCTGTTCTAATAATGAAAAGTGGTCCTCCAAAAAACCCACAGTGAAATGCAGCCGTCTGAGGGTGCAGGAGCTGAGAGCGGGCTAAGGAGAGGCGTCAGAGAAGAGGGAGGTGAATGATTGTAGGTGAGAAACTCTGGAGTGGTGACATAGGCATTTGGACAAATGAAGGCAGGTGAAGATCTGGATGGAGGGACAAGGAAGTGAGAGCAGGAAAGACTGATCATAGCGGCGGGGGAATGTGGAATGTTTCACAAGAAGCCTCATCGGCGCTGCAGCGTCAGAACAAGGGCGTCTGCTGTCTGTGTCGCTGCTCAGACAGCCACCAACCACACACACACACACACACGTCAGTGCTACAGTGTGACCCTTCACCGCCTTGGCAGCACTCACAGCTTTTATATCCTGTAAGCGGGCCAGCCAGCAGCAGAGTCACAGCCTTCACACAGCCCACGTTGTGAGGCGGTGGGAGAGAGTCTCACTGTTTGACACCTCTGAAGGGAAGAGGAAGAGGAAATGGGGGTAGGACAGGGAGGCAACCAGTGAAGAAGGGGAGGCGTGTGGGTGAGGGGATAGAGATATAAACCAGTGGGTTCTTTGACATTAATCACAATATGATATGTTGTTTATTTGTCATATGCAGGTTAACACAAGGTCAAGAGTGCAATGAAATGTTCAGGATGACAAGAATCGATTCGACTCTGTTAAAAAAAAATGAACAAAAACAAGAAATACCAAAGCATGCAATAAGAGTACCGTACAAAATAAAGTACCAAAAAGTGAAAAATAAATATATTAACAAGGCCCAAAAGAAACATAGTAAACAACATTGTAGAATATAACAATGCAAGGATGAATCAGTATAAATAAACATTTCACAGGTAGTAATATTGTTTAAATGCACATAATATATATTGTACATAACATAAACCACACAGGTTGTGTGACAGGTTATTGCACAGGTAATACTGAGATGAATTATGGTAAGGTAGTGACATATATGATACAGCCACATAATGCAGCAGTAATAAACATATTAGTTTTCACAGATGTGGCTTGGTTCAATGTTATTGTCAGTTGTTCAGTATTATTATCAAGAGTTCAGTAATCTGACAGCTTGTGGATAATAACTGTCTTTGAGTCTTTTTGTGCACGATGGCAGACTCCTGTATTGTCTGCTTGAGGGTAGTAGATGGAAGAGTCCTTGTGCTGGGTGGGTGTGGTTCTTAATGATGCTGCCTGCTTTATGCAGACAATAATTTGAGTTTCTCAAAATAAATAAAATTCTAAGTATCAAATGCATTAACATCTTCAATGACAATAACATGAGCAGTTTAGAAATACTAATAAAGACTAAATAAACGTTTCAATGGTAATGTTTAGCCTTGGACTAATAATTAAAACTTTTTTTTTTAAATCAAGCAGCACAATGGTGCAGTTGGTAAAGCTGCCACATCTCAGTGAGCAGGTTGCTGGTTCAAATACCTGTCTGGGTGCCTTTCTGGGTGGAGTTTGCATGTTCTGTCCGTGCATGCGTGGGTTTTCTCCGGGTACTCCAGTTTCCTCCCACAGACCAAAAACATGCATGTTAGTCTGATTGGTAACTCTAAATTGTCTCTAGGTGTGAGTGAGAGTGAATGGTTGTTTGTCTCTGTGTGTCCCTGTGATGGACTGGAGACCTGTCCAGGATGTCCCGCCGCCTCTCGCACAATTACTGCTGGATATGGACACCAGTGACCCCTACGACCCAAAAAGGAAGAAGCAGGTAAAGATAATAGATGGATGGATGGATGAATTGATAGATGGGGGGGTTCTTTTTTTTTCCGGCTTCTCCCTTCGTTAGGGGTCACCACAGCGACCTAAGTCGCACGAAGACTTGGCAATTGTTTTAACACCGGATGCCCTTCCTGACACAACCACAGACCACCGAGCTACCACAGCCCTCTGTGTGGAGCAGAGAGCTGATATCTAGGGTTCCCGGGGGAGCAGATGGTGTGGGTTAAGTGCCTTGCTCAAGGGCCCAGAGTGGGGCAGATGAGGGTGGAGACAGGTGTGACTGCTTCACTTATCCACCCCACATTTTTGATGTTGTCGGTACCGGGGCTTGAACCAGCGATCTTCCAATCACAAGCTCACCTTCTCAACCTCTGCACCACCACTCCCACAGATGGATGGATACACAGTTTAAAAAAACATTGAACCCAATTGTTGACAATTTGTCAGACATCTAGCTCTCATCAGTGTCTGAGGACACTTTTGAAACCCCTGATAAAACAACATTAATTTGGAAAAATGTTCTGTTCCAATTTAAAAATGTGTCCCCAAAACCAACCTGAGTATTCAAGATCAGCCAGTACTGAATGTCAGTCTGATATCTGTACTTGTGTTACGAAGCATTTCAGCAGCATTGCACACCATAAACTGATCCAAATCAACAGCAACTACATCTCTGTAGATCTACAATGCAGTCAGTGGCAGCTCCTGTAATGTCCACCAGGGGGGGCTATTTCTCCAAATTGAAAAAATAAATTCCCAAGTTCAAATAGTTTTTTTTTAAATCAAATGCAGATTAATACAAGTTCAACAGAACAATTAAATGCACAGAATGAGAAGAACCAATTTGACTCACTAAAACAACAAAGAACAAACAAAAATATATAAATAAATAAATATATAAATTATAGAAAGGAAAATAAGTGAGATTAAAACATTTCTGCATTTCTACTTGCAAGAGGCTTTGTTTTCATTCTCCAGATCAATACAGTGTTAAGAAATAGTAAAACACCACCAGTGACATTTAGTATATAAAATTATTAATGTTTGATCATTTTTTATAAGCAAATTAAAATAAATGTAGCCATCAGAGTCCAGTAAAACACCACCAGTGACATTTAGTATATAAAATTATTAATGTTTGATAATTTTTTTAAGCAAATTAAAATAAATGTAGCCATCAGAGTCCAATACTGTACAATAACCTGCGCTGGCAACCTAACTCCACAAACAAAGAAAGAAAAAAAACAAACTCACCAGTTGCCACTTTTAGAATAAACAGTCAGCTGAAGGCTTTTATCACAAACAGAGCCACCTAAAAGTGGAGAGGATATCAGTCAGGAATGAATGGCAATATAATAATACAGTATAAGCATTAGATCAGAGTCAGAGTCAGAGTCAGAGAGTCTTTATTGTCATTTGCACCACATGTGGTACATGTGATGAAAACGAGATTATGTACACGGGGTCCCAGTTACATCCAACAACAAAATGCAAGAGAAAAACAGTAATAACATCTAGGATTAACTAAGGAAAACAACAACTAGAAATACACTAATCCCTAATGTAATAGAAAAACATCATTATAAACAGCAGCACGAACATGAGTCTGTATGAGCAGATGGTCACAGATGAACACAGCAACAAGAAAACAGATCAGCATCAGCATGATGTGATATTTTGCAGTGATTATTCTTATTATTTATTTATTCATGAGTCTAACAGCCTCAGGGTAGAAGCTGTTCCTCAGTCTAGTGGTTCTACATCTGATGCTCCTCAACCTCCGTCCTGAGGGGAGTGGGGCAAAGAGTGAGTGTGCTGGGTGAGTGAGGTCCTTCATGATGCAGGTGGCTCTCTTCCTGCATCTGGAGGTGTAAATGTCTGTGATGGTGGGGAGACTGACTCCAACAACTTCTGTGCAGCCTTCACCACTCTCTGTAGAGCTTTCCTCTCTGCAACTGTGCAGCCTCCATGCCACACGTTGATGCTGGAGCACAGGATGCTCTCCACTGCACACCTGTAGAAGGAGGTGAGGACTGGGCTGCTCAGACCAGCTCGTCTCAGCCGTCTGAGGAAGTAGAGTCTCTGATGACCTTTCTTGATCAGGCTGGTGGTGTTGTTGCTCCAGCTGAGGTTATCATTCAAGTGTACACCCAAGTATTTGTAGCTGGAGACCACTTCCACTGCAGACCCACCTATTTTCAGTGGGGTGTGGGTGTGTTTGTTCCTTCTGAAGTCCACAATCATCTCCTTTGTCTTCTTCACATTCATGTGAAGATTATTCTCTTTGCACCAGCTCTCCAGGTGTTCCACCTCCTGTCTGTAGCTGGACTCATCATTGTTTGTGATGCATCCCACCACCGCTGTATCATCTGCAAACTTAACAATATGACAGCCTGGATGTGTGGCTGTACAATCATATGTGAGCAGAGTGAACAGAAGAGGGCTCAGCACACATCCTTGAGGAGAGCCAGTGCTGAGGGTGATGGTGGAGGAGGAGAAGTTGTGGATCTTCACGGACTGTGGTCTGTTTGTTAAGAAGTCTAGTACCCAGTTACAGATGGAGGGGCTTAGTCCAAGTGTAGATAGTTTGTCTATCAGAGTTTGGGGGATCATGGTGTTGAAGGCAGATGTGAAGTCCACAAAGAGCAGACGCACGTATGAGTCCTTCTGATCCAGGTGGGTGAGAGCAGTGTGGACCACAGAGGAGATGGCGTCCTCTGTTGATCGGTTCTCGCGGTATGCATATTGATGAGGGTCCTCGTTGATGTTGACGGTTGTCTTGATGTGGGACATGACCAGTTTCTCAAAACATTTAGCGACTATCGGGGTGAGGGCCACCGGTCTATAGTCATTCAGACCAGTCACTGTGGAGCTCTTTGGAACTGGGATGATGGTGGCGGTCTTCAGGCAGGTGGGAACTGACTCCAGTGCAAGTGAGGTGGTGAAGATGTCAGCCAGCACCTCACAGAGCTGGTCCGCACATTCCTTCAGAACTTTCCCTGGGATGTTGTCTGGTCCGGTTGCTTTATGAGGGTTCCGTTGCTGTTAGATAAAGGCTAGCATTAGCATGCTAGCTCCAAAAACAAACTCACCAGTTGCCACCTTTAGAATAAACAGTCAGCTGAAGGCTTTTTCACAAACAGAGACTTCTAAAATTTGAGAGGCATATCAGTCAGAAATGCAAATAGACATTAGATAAAGGCTCACTTGATCATGTTTCCTGCGCTAGCACTGCACAGTCCTCTATGTTAGATGACAGATCTGTGGATAAATCCCTGTGTGGGAATGCAGATGAAGCTGACTTGGATGTGGGCCCCACTACTGGAAGCAAGAATATCTTACCTGTTGTTGGAAGTGTGGATGATGGTTCCGTGATTGATGCCAATCATGTGGACTCTGACAAGAGAACAGTGGAGTGGGTCACACAGCTGACTGAGCCAAGCATTTCACAAGGGGATCATTATGAAATAGCAAGTGTGACATCTGACCGTCTTTCCTCCATTGTGTTACCTGTGACCCAAAATGGTGAACAATCCGTTTCCAGCTAACCTTAAAATGTGGCTGATGTTGTTGACAGTTTTAGTGAGGTATTACAGTCAGACCCTGTTCTGAATGATTTGACCAATGTACATCACTGTGATGATGTTGACCAAGCCTCACAAACCCACGTTGGTTCTGTTGGTGACCCCTCTCAAATCAGAACAAGATTTGGCCGTCTGGTTAAACCTGTGAATGGGTTAATACAGACAATGTCTAAGCAAGCTGTGGTTCAAGATGCTTTTGATGTTAGATCTGTTTGCAAGTCCGTTTTCCAAGCTTTCACTAATTGAAGTTTACTTTTTGTAGCCTGCATTTGTCACTGACCTTAATGTCAGACTTGCTTTGCTTTGTTTGGTCTTGTTTATGTTTATGCTTTTTTTTTCTTTTTTTTTTCCTTTTTGTCTTGAGCGATACTACACAATATCTGGGGTCTTTTGGGGTCCCTTTCACATAAAAGGAGCTAGCTCCCTTTATGTGAAAGGGAGACAATTAAACTCACTCCTTCATCTTTAAAAACTGTTAGGATAGGCTAAGTGCTTGGTGACTGTACAGTACTGTACATGTATTCATTCATAATTTTTTTTTAAAAATAAATAAATAAAATAATTTAAAAAAAATTTAGTATGTGATTCGACTTACGTCATTTTCGACGTACGAACGGTCCTTAGGTCCGGAACTCGTTCGTAAGCCGAGGACTCCCTGTATTTATAAAGTCGGGGTTACATGCAGTTCTCCAAGTAAACAGTAGGAGATGCTAATCAAACAATACAGTTACTACAAATTTTAAAGTGTTTGAAATACTGTACATTATTTATAAATAACTGCCACTACATTTTTTTCTGCTTTAGAAAAAACAAGTGGATGTCTGTAAACTTGTTTGTGGATTTTTCATTGGATAAATAAATAGATCTCATTTCTTAAAAACAAAGACGTGAAAAACCGATGCATCTAAATTTAATCTCAAAATTGCATCAGTACACAACTGTTCTGTTGATCCAATCACATTGTGCACATTTAGAAATTGGTTCATGTTGCACACTCTTTACATTCCTGTTTAATAAACAGCTTGACAACGCGTCATCATTCAGAGCAGGCTCTGTTTAATACTAAAAACAATCACAGCAGAAAAATTGCCATAAGCTTGCTGTATTTGTGTCTTAGCCTGCTGTTGAAAAAAAAAGTCATGTATTTGTTTTAATCAGTCTGTATAATAAAATAAAATTGTGTAGCATTCAATAAATAAATAAAAACTCTTCAAAGGGCAACGTTGATGCTGGAATTTTAGGCCGTTGTTTCACTGGCACCATTCTAAATGTCTTCATAAGTTTTCTAATTTTATTTTGACATTCTAAAGGATGTATGTCACTTCCAGTATTGGTAATACATTTATTTACTAACTAAAATAAGTTATTTATAGGAATTTGACGACATTGTCAAGAAACTATTTTAAAAAGTAAAAACGATCAACATTTTGTTGTTTTACTGCTGTTTGCTGAAAGAATCTGAAAGAACAGCTAATAATAGCAAATAGAATGATTTAATGCTTCTGTTATCTTTAATGCTACTTTCAGCCATTGCTTAATATAGTTTAACTCCATAGCTACGCATTGTGTCACAATAAAAGTATTTTTGTGTTATGTAATCTGACATGTTGCATAAGTCATGGAAAACTCAAGCATCACCCGCATGTGTGACAACACTGCGTATGTTTCTCTGGTAGTGGAGGCACTATTATCTCTGTGTGACATTAAACTCAGTCATTATCACAGGGTGAAGAGCGCGTGGCACACAACCACACACACACACACATATACATACACACACATTCATGTCACTGTGGGGCAGTGGAGAGCCATGAAGATCAAGCAGAGGGCTCAAGATAAGGAGTAGAGTCATGCCTCTCCAGCGTGATTGTGACATCACTCCTCAGAACACACACACACACGCACACACACACACACACACTTAAATATTTTAAGTGAGAAAGTTTTTGTTGTAAATTTAATACTACTCTTAGCCAAATTTTACATCCACAGCTGTAAATTCTCCTTGCTAAAACCTAGATTTATAGTGTTTTCTAATTATATTTCCTCTTACTTAGCTACTTTAAAGTACTGTACTAATGCCAAAGCTTTAAAAACTAAAACAATCTGTAACGAATTTCTGTTGTAAGCTGCCCAAAACACATTTTTGTTTTTGTTTATGTGCCTTTATTCTCTTTTGTGCTATGCATGCCTTAAGTCTCGAGCCATGTTTGACATTGTAAGTTTTATTTTGTACTTGTTTCTTTTATAAAAATAAAAAAACACACTTAAATTGAGATAGGGTTGCCAAGTTTCTATCTGCTGTCCTTGGTTGTGTTTCCTTTGAGGTGAGTATGTGTGTGCATACTATGTGGGTGTGACACATCTTTGTGAATGAAATGACGTTGCTGTTCCGTCTGTTCTTGTCCATCACAGGTGAAGCATTTCTGCTTGGCAATGCAAGTCTGCGCGTGTGTGTGTGTGTGTGTGTGTGTGTGTGTCAGAGTCTCCTGCTACCTATGTGTGTACTTGTGAGTGTGTAGTCAGGAAATTATTATGATTAAAAAAGTAAAATTCCACAGATCTTCAAACCTAATCATGTTATTTGACCTTTCAGTCACATACAAAGACATCTTGTTTTATTTGAATAAATAATGTAAAGCTTTCTAAGCATCATTTGTTAGTCATAATTAAAAACGGACTTTAATTGAGTTTAATCAACCCCAATAAGTATTTTGAGAGGATTTTGTATTACCGTACATTTATCAGATCTAAATAAAAAGTTTAAGACCATTTCTTTTATTTACTGACCCACAACTTTTTGCTGTGATGACAACTCATATATATACTGTATATATAT
>JBBPBX010028445.1:22476-36572 GCA_038048925.1 Garcialebias charrua
TTTTTTTTAATTAAATTTATTCATTTTAAAATATAACACACACAAAAAAATCACAAATGTGACAATACAATATCAAGAAATAAAATGAAGGGTGGCAGAATGAAGAAAAAGTCTTATTATATCTGCCCCCTTTATCTTAGTCAGTTCAAACAAAAAAATCATCAACAAGTAACAGAATAGAAAATAACTCATAATTATTGAATTACAAAATAACACGCAAAAAACGAATTCATGTATATTTCTGTAATATAATGAGGGAAGACTCTAAACATTTTTACAGTACTGTATATTGCTTTTCTTTATGATGGTTTATGTTTAGTAAGTATACATAGTTCACGCTGTCACAAAATTCTGGATTGCACACTGTCAACCACAGGGGGACACATCAAACCCAGTTGAACTGGTAAGGATATGAGAACACAAGCTGCCTTAGAAATTGTTAGTGCGATTGACAGGCCCGTGAGATTTAAGATAATTTTTCTGTTACTAATCTGTTGCAACATGCCCGCACCAGTTTAGCTCCACATTTTGGAGTCATATTAGTTTTTGGTTGACTGCACCTCAAAAAGTCTTTACCTGTTAAATGTTTGAACAGCTGTTACTCCACGTTTGGACTTTATTCATAAATTATATACACGTTTGAGCTAAAACATAAATGCAAAAACACGACTGAAAATGTTTTATGGTTATTGATACGTCAGTTTTCCCTAAAAAGAAAAAGAAAAAAGTCTAAAATAGTTGCTAATAATTGTGCAGTCCTTACATAGAGTAAAAAATCTACAAAACAAATTTTTTAAAATGATATATCAATGCAGAAAGCAGTCACAGGAAAAGAAGATGTTAAAATGCAAATTGAAGGCAGTAAGCATGAATGTTAAAAAGGTTTCCTGTAACTGCAAACACAATACCACGTTCATATTCTTACAGTCTCCATCTGTTTAACATCCTAATTCCTGACATTCTTGCTGACCACAGTTTGACAACTTGCCATGTGAGGGCTCCTCATAGATTTGTCCTCAATTTCACCCAAAATGTGTTTTCCCTCACAAAAGCTGATGGAAGAAACATATATGACAACAAGAAACCTTTAAATTAAATGTTTAATCTCGTGTGTTGACTCTATATGTAGAGAGAACTCCCGAGTTATGAAGAAAGCTCCATTTCTACGCAACACAGACAGGTTTTTGTGCCCCTCGTCTCTCCTGCATTC
Source organism: Garcialebias charrua (assembly GCA_038048925.1). Lineage (NCBI taxonomy): Eukaryota > Metazoa > Chordata > Actinopteri > Cyprinodontiformes > Rivulidae > Garcialebias > Garcialebias charrua. The sequence continues at coordinate 23,687 of JBBPBX010028445.1, forward strand.
AATCTGTCTCATACAGACTCACAGCCTGGTCTGCGTGCAGAAATCCATTAAGATATGATTACCAGCCTCTAGGCCTCACAGTCAGTCCAGCTGTAGTAAAACCAAACATGAACCAGGCTTCCAAGCTCCCTTTGACACTTCCTAAGGTTCATTTCACACAAAGGCTTTGATGAGAACAGTAAGCAAACGAGAAGAGACACGAGACGAAAAGCAGCAGAGAGCTTCATACCATCACAGTAGGAGTTTAACACCAGTCTTGCTCATCAAAGCTAGGCCCACCGGTGCATCCATAGATATAATAAACACTAGATAAGCTGAGGCGGAGTCTCCGGCGTCGTCACGTGGCAGCCATCTTGCGACAGACAGCAACATTAGCTGCAGCTGTTGAAACTGAATGGAGGTGAGGGGTTTACACAAACAAAAATACTCTTAACTCGCTGTAATCTTGACGGATTTACAAACGGTTTATCTTTTTAAAAACGTTATTAACGTGGCTATGATTTCTTTGGTAGTCAGACAGCACTTTTGTCTTTTTTAAAACGTTTTATTCATGTTTTGGGTGTCACACTCATCGAGAATCTAGAATCTGTTTTTATTACACCAATAACTATTTTATTACAAACTACTGTAAATGACTATCTTGATCATGATTGTATTTATTAGCATACTATTAACAAGAGCCTTTGATTAAGGGCTAGCTAGTACAGTATTCCAAATATTTCCCCAGCATTCTTAGATCACTAGGAGCTCTTTGTTTTTAACTGAACTAAAGCTGCACATGATTTCCAAGCGGTTTGGTATGTTCAACACTAATTACTGCTTTGTGTTTTACAGAAATACTCTTTGACAAGATGCCTGACTTTTGTGCAGCCTATGGATGCTCCAATAGGCGTAACATCAAAACAAGAAACCTTGGGATCACATTTCACAAGTAAGACTCTGTGACAGTATTATTACTTTAATTAGAATAATCATAGTTATATTTTGGATCAGTGCACATTATTGGTCATGCTACACACCAAAATGTGAGATAATATTATTGACATAATATTATACATAATATATATTTACATAATAATGACATAATATATATTTACAGCACTTTGGTTGACCTTGTTGTTGTTTTAAGTGCTCTATAAATAAAATGGTATGGTATGGTATACGGCTTGTAAAAGTATCTTTATATAAATTATGATGTATGATTTAGTGTTTCTTTTGGACACAATTTTTAATAGCTGTTTTATTGTACCAAAAGTAAATGCAAGCACACCAAAAGTATGATATATGTGTATAATTGTCATTACTATAATTCAAAGGTAAAGAAAGGAAGTGTGGAAAATAATGACCATCTTCTTCATGTTTTTAAGGTTTCCCAAAACCAGAGAGAGGAGGCGGCAGTGGGAAGTTGCCCTGAGAAGAGAGGGTTTTGTTGCCCTGGACAGGACACTGCTCTGCAGTGATCACTTCAGTTCTGAGGACTTCGATCGGACAGGGCAGACTGTTAGATTAAAAGATAGTGTTGTTCCAACACTTTTCAATTTTCCATCGCATCTTCAAAAGGTATGTATCATCGACCTACAAGATTTCAAGATGTATAAGATTGATATGTCTATAAACTACTGTATATATAAATATGTGGTTAAATGTCACAGTTTAGTATTTCTTTCTGCAAATTTAGCAATAAACAATGTGTTGTTCTTTACATAGCACATTTTAGACACTCTACTTTTGTTTATTTTAGCTTGTAAAAACAAGAGGCTCAAACACCTCTAGAAGAATAGAAGACAACCTGGCAATGGACCTGTCTCAGGATAAAGCTCAGTCTGATGTTGTGAGTATTAATTGATTCACACAATTGATAAGTGAATAATTATTTTTTTTTAAACTGTTAAATTCCACATTAATATTATTTATATATTTGTATATTTTTGCAAAGCAACTGGAAGCCACTGCAAAGAGGCGAAAGTGCTGCAAGCGGCAGGCCACTGACCACCCGTATTCACTGCCTCCTTGCCCCAAGGCTATATATGCCAAACTTAATGAAGCCTCAGCTAGAGTGAGGAAATTGCAGAGGGAGAAATCGAATGCCTTGGCAAGAGAAAGGAGGGCCAAGAAAAGCATGCTGTCTCTTCTAGAGGAACTGAAGGAGAAAAATCTCATCAATGAAGAGCTAAAAGACAAGCTTGAATGCTACTCGGGTAAATTAAAAATATTACATTGAATACATAGTATATAGGGTATTTTATGTTCTTTGGTGAAATGACACCCACTAAATCACTCTTAACTGTTTTTCAGATCTTCCAGTTCAACTGTTGTCGAGGCAGGGCAGCAAGTACACCAAGGCCCAGAGAGAGTTTGCCCTTACGCTCCATTTGCATGGGCCAAAGGCATATCACTATCTGAGAGACACTCTGCATATTTGCCTCCCACATCCGAGATCATTGCAAAGGTATTCTTCATTATGTTTGACTGTAAACTAAATCACTTGGAGAAACTTAAGCGCTACATATTGTGTTACCATGAATTGTAGAACTTGCTGAAAAAGGCTTACATTTTTAACTTTTTAGTGCAATGGCATCTATTTTTGGGATGCCAAGTGTTTTCAGTAGGGATGCTTAGTGTTTAAATGATTGTATGGTTAAATTTTTACTTTTTTATTTTACTAAGGTGGCTGAGCTCTGTTGATGCCAAACCTGGTCTAAATAAAATGATGTTGGACATGCTGGAGCAACGTCGCAAAGCAGATGAGGCCAAATACGGATGTGTCTCTTTGATGCTGGATGCCATGGCCATCAAAAAGCATGTTCAATATGATCCTCAGACACAAACAATGTCTGGATTTGTGGACATGGGAGATCGGATAAATGAAGCTGACATTGCCTCTGAGGCTCTGGTGTTCATGGTGGTTGGGCTTCAAGGTTATTGGAAAGCTCCGATTGCATATTATCTGACCAAGTCCCTAACACCAGAGACACAGAAAGTGTTGGTAGAGCATGCATTAGAAGAGCTTCATCATCGCCAGATAAGAGTGGTGTGCCTGACAATGGATGGTCATGCATCCAATGTCAGTATGTGCATGCAGCTTGGCTGCAATCTAAAGGCAAACCCCCATGAGCCCTTGAAGACCCATTTCCCACATCCAGTAACCCAAGAAAATGTTTTTGTTATGATGGACGCTTGCCACATGCTGAAGCTGACACGCAATATGTTGCAGGTACATGCTGATTAATCTCTATTTGCTTTGGTTTACTGTATTCTGCTATTTATACATGCTGATTGTATATGGGTAGTTGTGGAGAATATGTTTCCTTAAATTTGATATGTGCAATGACAAAAAATATTCTGAATCTACAGGCATACAGCCCAATTACAAGTATCACTGGCATTATCAACTGGAAGAACATAGTTGACCTGAACAATGTCCAAAAAAAAAGTGGACTACATGCAGCCAACAGAGTCACAGATAAGCATGTGAACTTTGCTAATCAGAAGATGAAGGTATGTTTGTATGATGATTTCATGTGTAGAGGGCTGCAATAGAAATGCGGTCTAGAGGTTTTTGTATTTTTATCCTTGTGGATGATGTCTGTATCTTATAGTGATAATATGCTCTTTATCTGAATTCAATCAAGGTCTCCCTGGCTGCTCAGACTTTGAGCAACTCAGTGGCAGTGGCGCTACGTGCCTTGCGGGAGATGGGCTATGCAGAGTTCACGGAATGTGAAGCTACTTCAGAATTTCTTGAGGTAATACAGTAAGGGATTTTCATCATTGACATAATTTATTTCAATATTCTTAACATTTGAGTAATTAATTGCTTTTATCCCTTTAATCCTGGTGCCATCCACATTTTATCATGTCAATGGTTTTACTTAAAGTTTTCACAATAATGTAAATTTAGCAGTTTTGAATAATCACACCAAACTGAACACCAAACACAGACACATTGGAATTTGAGCGTTAACAACTATTAAATAATTATGGCCATCCTCAAATTCAACAATATGCAAGTACTTTGATAAATACCTACCTACGAAGCACCCTTCACTTCTTCTACATCTCTGATTTACAAGTTTAAAGAAGTTCAGAAATGTAATTTTAAAAAGCACAGCCACAGAGAAAATGAAGAGGAATGAAATACCCAGTCATGATGATAATTTCAGTGCTTCCTGTTAATTTAGATACTTGTCTGTAGATAATGGACACGCTGTTTGACATCTTGAACAGTCGCAATCCCAGAGCCAAAGGGTTCAAAGCCCCCCTTGCTCATAGGAATTGGACAAGCACCAAGGAGTTCTTGTCAAAGGCCAGGGGTTACTTGCTCTCATTGAAGCTGGAAGATGGCACACCCCTTTATCGAACAAAGAGGTTTCTTAAAATAGTGATTGTTATATTAGTGATGCACTACAACCATTTCTACACCACACAATGTTATTGTTAATGGGTATTGGCATATGGGTTTATTTTATTCTTCATTACAGTAGTTGTATAAACTACCGTAGTTATAAGTAATGATCCAAAGTAAAGATACTACAGTATTACAAACAGCTACACTTTACCGGTTTTAGTGCATCTCTAATGCTATCTCCTCAGTTCTTCTCACCTCTCTGCATGGAGTTCATAATATGCTCTTCTCTGTCTGCATCGCGTTCATAACATGCTCTTTTCTGGTGATGGTACGTCTTATCTTATCAGGGTGTTTTGCTACAATATATTTGCTGTTTTAAAATACGTCTCTGTTCCTGCTCTTGTGTTTAGTCACCGCCACCCCTAAAAAATTAAATGTTAAGATCCTAAACTCATTCTTTCTTGGGACCTCTTTGTAATTATACAATATTTGCTTTATTTCATTAAGATTCCTGTCTATCCTGGGATTTATCATCAATATTGACACATTGATGTCAATGGTTCCTGTGCTGCTTGATGGGCAGCGATATATCCTGACCTACAGGTTCAGCCAGGACCACTTGGAGCTTCTCTTTAACTCCATCAGAGCATGTGGTACAATTCATAATTATTTTTTAACACAACACTAAGTGACCGTAACTGTCAGCAACTGTATTGTTTTCATTTTGTTGTTTTCAATTTGTTGATCCATGTTTTCTTTTTTTTTAGGAAAATACATTTGGTTTGTTTATTTGTTTGAAAAATCGGTGAATATGTAATATACTGTTATATATCTTGTGTCTATTTTAAGGTGGATGGAATAACAACCCTAGTGCCAGCCAGTTCAAGAACATTTTCAGAAAGCTGATGGCCCGGTGTGGTGTTAAACCAAGCATAAAAGGCAATGTGACCGCACAGGATGAGACAGAGTCACTACCAGTTGAACCAGTGTCCTCTGCTGACCAGTTCTACCACATTGACACATCTACAAACCTGTCAGCTGTAGATATGTCCTCTGTAGAAGAAGAAGATCTTCCATCACCATTTGCTGACATTCCTGCTCTTATACATGACCACAGCTACCTTCCCAGCCGCTTCGATGGTCTTGTGGAGAACACACTTGTGTACATTTCAGGTAGATGTTGACTTATACTAGATTTGACCTATTACCTGTAGTGCTAGCATTCAGCATATAATGTTCAAAAACTGAAATGATGGTCAAATAATGAGATGATAGTCCTAAAAAGTCCTAAAAAGGAAATGTAACCTTAATTTTACTTACTATGTTTATTATTAATATTGTTCATTTGTCTAACTCTATTTCAAGGTTTTGTTGTGCGACGGGCATTGACAAAGTTGTCCTGTGATGTCTGCCGTGCCAGCCTGGTGACAGACGCTGCAACTGCCAGTGAAGACAAGAGCTACCACCTGCTGACTCTGAGAAACAAAGGGGGGCTGATGATTCCTTCTGAAGGCACAGTGAGGGTAGTTAGGGCAGCAGAGTGGGTCATTCGTCAAGCATCTGCAGATTGCATACGATCACAGCCCATCAAACAACTAGAGGTCATCTACATTGTGCGGAAGAGGATAGGTACCGAGGATGTGTTTTTGCTTGGGAAGCACAACAGTGACACACAATATGGCATTGACAGTCACCACCATATGCTGCTCTCATTAGTTGTCTCATTGTTTTTCAAGCTAAGGCTACATCACTTGGCAAAAATCAATAATTTGCGTTTACAGAGTGGCAACATGAGGCAGAAGCACACCAAGGCAGTCCTTTTTAAAGGGCATTAGCTCCAAAAACACAAAGATTTTAACACTGGACTCTGTGTCGTCAAACGGGTTATTCACTAAACTCTCGGTCATGTGATCATTCAGTTTGCACTATTTCTCATATTTGCACTAATGTTTGTATTACATCACTGCCTATAGTCATACTACTGTTTACATTCTCTGTTTACATACTACTGTTTACATTCAATGTTCACATTTATTAATACTGTTTACATTTATTACTACTGTTTACATTTATTACTACTGTTTACATTTACACTACTTTTATATCTACACCACTGCTGATACACATACAGTATTCTCTGACCAGCCTTATTTAAGGATGCCCAATGTGCCTTACTGCATATGCCATTCTATAACAACATGAACTACTACCTCATGCATATACTGTGTACATTAACTGATATGCTGCTTTGCCACTTTGCAAATGTCAATGCTAGAACCTTTAGTTTATTTTATAGTTATACTTTTTATACTTTTTTACTTTTTGTACTAGTATGCAAAAACTCAGAACAGTATTATGTTCATTAAATGTTTAGTGCTTTAGTTTTTAGAGTTGGTGTAAATTTTCATACTCTTATACCACTATGCAAAAACTCAGGACAGTGTTAAAGTTTTACTATTTTATGCTTATGTCTATTATTATATGTTTCAGTGTTTTAATGTTTAAATAGTTACTGTTGCACCGAGGGAGTGAGAGTCTTGTCACACTATCAGATGTCACACTATCAGATGTTTATTTTTGTTTATTTGTTTGTTTATTTATATTTCTCAATTATTAAATCTTTTCATGTATCTAAAAAGAATAAACTACACATATTGACCAAGGTTGGTGTAATAATGTATTTAATATTACATAATATTTAAATGTGTAGGGAAAAAAATTGGCATAAATTAATTTCATATCACCAATAATAATACTATTTATGATGAAATAGTATTAAATATTTATTAGCATTGTAACATATGTCAGTTAATTTCGCTGGAAATAAACATGTATTTAGAAATAGATGTAAATATAATCTTATTGTGTATACTGCTAGTGCAATACAGTGTCTACATAACGTTATTTTCATGTGAACGTCCATCTTAAGTATACCATATTATAACAACATCTCTCACATTTATAACAAACCAAACCGTTTTAAAATCGGATGGAAATTAAGCAAGTTATGGTTATTTTAATAGTGAATGCACCATTCACATTCATGTTAAGAGTGGGCGTTCTGTCTGTCCCAAGATGGCCGCCGTCTGACGATGTCGGTCTCCATTGGCCAACAGCGGGGCTGTCTTATCTAGTGTTTATTATATCTATGGATATAATAAACACTAGATAAGCTGAGGCGGAGTCTCCGGCGTCGTCACGTGGCAGCCATCTTGCGACAGACAGCAACATTAGCTGCAGCTGTTGAAACTGAATGGAGGTGAGGGGTTTACACAAACAAAAATACTCTTAACTCGCTGTAATCTTGACGGATTTACAAACGGTTTATCTTTTTAAAAACGTTATTAACGTGGCTATGATTTCTTTGGTAGTCAGACAGCACTTTTGTCTTTTTTAAAACGTTTTATTCATGTTTTGGGTGTCACACTCATCGAGAATCTAGAATCTGTTTTTATTACACCAATAACTATTTTATTACAAACTACTGTAAATGACTATCTTGATCATGATTGTATTTATTAGCATACTATTAACAAGAGCCTTTGATTAAGGGCTAGCTAGTACAGTATTCCAAATATTTCCCCAGCATTCTTAGATCACTAGGAGCTCTTTGTTTTTAACTGAACTAAAGCTGCACATGATTTCCAAGCGGTTTGGTATGTTCAACACTAATTACTGCTTTGTGTTTTACAGAAATACTCTTTGACAAGATGCCTGACTTTTGTGCAGCCTATGGATGCTCCAATAGGCGTAACATCAAAACAAGAAACCTTGGGATCACATTTCACAAGTAAGACTCTGTGACAGTATTATTACTTTAATTAGAATAATCATAGTTATATTTTGGATCAGTGCACATTATTGGTCATGCTACACACCAAAATGTGAGATAATATTATTGACATAATATTATACATAATATATATTTACATAATAATGACATAATATATATTTACAGCACTTTGGTTGACCTTGTTGTTGTTTTAAGTGCTCTATAAATAAAATGGTATGGTATGGTATACGGCTTGTAAAAGTATCTTTATATAAATTATGATGTATGATTTAGTGTTTCTTTTGGACACAATTTTTAATAGCTGTTTTATTGTACCAAAAGTAAATGCAAGCACACCAAAAGTATGATATATGTGTATAATTGTCATTACTATAATTCAAAGGTAAAGAAAGGAAGTGTGGAAAATAATGACCATCTTCTTCATGTTTTTAAGGTTTCCCAAAACCAGAGAGAGGAGGCGGCAGTGGGAAGTTGCCCTGAGAAGAGAGGGTTTTGTTGCCCTGGACAGGACACTGCTCTGCAGTGATCACTTCAGTTCTGAGGACTTCGATCGGACAGGGCAGACTGTTAGATTAAAAGATAGTGTTGTTCCAACACTTTTCAATTTTCCATCGCATCTTCAAAAGGTATGTATCATCGACCTACAAGATTTCAAGATGTATAAGATTGATATGTCTATAAACTACTGTATATATAAATATGTGGTTAAATGTCACAGTTTAGTATTTCTTTCTGCAAATTTAGCAATAAACAATGTGTTGTTCTTTACATAGCACATTTTAGACACTCTACTTTTGTTTATTTTAGCTTGTAAAAACAAGAGGCTCAAACACCTCTAGAAGAATAGAAGACAACCTGGCAATGGACCTGTCTCAGGATAAAGCTCAGTCTGATGTTGTGAGTATTAATTGATTCACACAATTGATAAGTGAATAATTATTTTTTTTTAAACTGTTAAATTCCACATTAATATTATTTATATATTTGTATATTTTTGCAAAGCAACTGGAAGCCACTGCAAAGAGGCGAAAGTGCTGCAAGCGGCAGGCCACTGACCACCCGTATTCACTGCCTCCTTGCCCCAAGGCTATATATGCCAAACTTAATGAAGCCTCAGCTAGAGTGAGGAAATTGCAGAGGGAGAAATCGAATGCCTTGGCAAGAGAAAGGAGGGCCAAGAAAAGCATGCTGTCTCTTCTAGAGGAACTGAAGGAGAAAAATCTCATCAATGAAGAGCTAAAAGACAAGCTTGAATGCTACTCGGGTAAATTAAAAATATTACATTGAATACATAGTATATAGGGTATTTTATGTTCTTTGGTGAAATGACACCCACTAAATCACTCTTAACTGTTTTTCAGATCTTCCAGTTCAACTGTTGTCGAGGCAGGGCAGCAAGTACACCAAGGCCCAGAGAGAGTTTGCCCTTACGCTCCATTTGCATGGGCCAAAGGCATATCACTATCTGAGAGACACTCTGCATATTTGCCTCCCACATCCGAGATCATTGCAAAGGTATTCTTCATTATGTTTGACTGTAAACTAAATCACTTGGAGAAACTTAAGCGCTACATATTGTGTTACCATGAATTGTAGAACTTGCTGAAAAAGGCTTACATTTTTAACTTTTTAGTGCAATGGCATCTATTTTTGGGATGCCAAGTGTTTTCAGTAGGGATGCTTAGTGTTTAAATGATTGTATGGTTAAATTTTTACTTTTTTATTTTACTAAGGTGGCTGAGCTCTGTTGATGCCAAACCTGGTCTAAATAAAATGATGTTGGACATGCTGGAGCAACGTCGCAAAGCAGATGAGGCCAAATACGGATGTGTCTCTTTGATGCTGGATGCCATGGCCATCAAAAAGCATGTTCAATATGATCCTCAGACACAAACAATGTCTGGATTTGTGGACATGGGAGATCGGATAAATGAAGCTGACATTGCCTCTGAGGCTCTGGTGTTCATGGTGGTTGGGCTTCAAGGTTATTGGAAAGCTCCGATTGCATATTATCTGACCAAGTCCCTAACACCAGAGACACAGAAAGTGTTGGTAGAGCATGCATTAGAAGAGCTTCATCATCGCCAGATATTTAAGGATGCCCAATGTGCCTTACTGCATATGCCATTCTATAACAACATGAACTACTACCTCATGCATATACTGTGTACATTAACTGATATGCTGCTTTGCCACTTTGCAAATGTCAATGCTAGAACCTTTAGTTTATTTTATAGTTATACTTTTTATACTTTTTTACTTTTTGTACTAGTATGCAAAAACTCAGAACAGTATTATGTTCATTAAATGTTTAGTGCTTTAGTTTTTAGAGTTGGTGTAAATTTTCATACTCTTATACCACTATGCAAAAACTCAGGACAGTGTTAAAGTTTTACTATTTTATGCTTATGTCTATTATTATATGTTTCAGTGTTTTAATGTTTAAATAGTTACTGTTGCACCGAGGGAGTGAGAGTCTTGTCACACTATCAGATGTCACACTATCAGATGTTTATTTTTGTTTATTTGTTTGTTTATTTATATTTCTCAATTATTAAATCTTTTCATGTATCTAAAAAGAATAAACTACACATATTGACCAAGGTTGGTGTAATAATGTATTTAATATTACATAATATTTAAATGTGTAGGGAAAAAAATTGGCATAAATTAATTTCATATCACCAATAATAATACTATTTATGATGAAATAGTATTAAATATTTATTAGCATTGTAACATATGTCAGTTAATTTCGCTGGAAATAAACATGTATTTAGAAATAGATGTAAATATAATCTTATTGTGTATACTGCTAGTGCAATACAGTGTCTACATAACGTTATTTTCATGTGAACGTCCATCTTAAGTATACCATATTATAACAACATCTCTCACATTTATAACAAACCAAACCGTTTTAAAATCGGATGGAAATTAAGCAAGTTATGGTTATTTTAATAGTGAATGCACCATTCACATTCATGTTAAGAGTGGGCGTTCTGTCTGTCCCAAGATGGCCGCCGTCTGACGATGTCGGTCTCCATTGGCCAACAGCGGGGCTGTCTTATCTAGTGTTTATTATATCTATGGGTGCATCCACCAGCAGCTGCTGTGTTGTGGCAACATTGATGTCCAGAGCTTTTTAGAACAGCAAGACTCCCTCTGCCAGCAGCACCAGCTCATCCTCAACCTTTCATCAACGTTTCACAAGTTCAGGTTGAAAAACATGAAATGTGAGACTGAGAACATGGTCAAAGACAGACTCACTCTTACACCTCTTTGGAGAGCTGGCATTAGACTCCTCAGGGATAAGATGAACGAATATTGTTCTTATACTACTAGTGCTTAGTGTATTCTTAGTTTAGCATATTTCTTAGTTCACATCTTAGATCTTACTACTGTTTTTCTTTACAATGTATACTTTTGTTGGATGTAACCAGAGGTGGGTAGAGTATTCAAAATTTTAACTCAAGTAAAAGTATTGTTACTTGAACTAATAGTACTCAAGTAAAAGTAGTGAGTAGGCATCCAAAAATTTACTTGAGTAAAAGTAATAAAGTACTTTGATTATAACCTACTCAAGTAGTGAGTAACTGCGGAGTACCATCTCGTGTCATTAAATTATAACATGCAAATGGATTTACAAGGAAACATAACTTTTAATGAGACTGAACATACATTGTTATAAATAAAAACACAAAGGCAATACCAGCCAAAAGGATTTAGAAATAAACCACTTATCTTTTACATTGTTGTACATAAAAAAAACACAAAGGCAACTGTAGCCCAAATAATTCTGCTAAATAATAATAAACTTGACTTTCTGCAAAACTTTGTTTCTACCAGTAAATGTTGGAACTCATTTTCTTACATTTTGACATCCTATAAACAGCACTAACTGTTTACCAGAATCTCAGACGTGCGCGGAGAGTTTGTTGTGGTCACGTGACTGGTTGGCTTCACTTGATTGGTTACATGTCAGGTGACAATAAGTTACGCAATAATTTTGCTCCGAATGTTTTTACATACTTGAAACAAAAGTAACTGTAGCGATCGGCAGAAAGCCCATAGTAACTGAGTAAAAGTTGCGGTTTTCTCCCCTAAAATTTACTCAAGTATAAGTCTTTCACATTTAAACTACTCTCACAAGTACAATTTTCTCAAAAAGCTACTTAAGTAAATGTAACGGAGTAAATGTAACTCGTTCCTACCCACCTCTAATAATAATAATGAATTCAATTTATAATGCACTTTTCATTAATAAAAATCTCAAAGTACTCTGGATGTAACTGGGATCCTGTGTACACAATTTTGTTCCACCACATGTACCACATGTGGTGTGAATGACAAAGAAACTCTGACTTTGAACGCAGGTTAGATTCTGGCAACTACTCTTGTATTATGTACACAATAGGAAACTTAGCCTGAGTATTAGTTCTCAACAGACTACTAACCTGGTTAAATAAATGTCAAATATATAACATGAACGAGCAGAAGCTCTTTGTTGGAATCTGAGCCTAAAAGAAACATGTCCAGATGACATGATTTAACCTTTACTGTTTTTATCTACATGGATGACTGAGGTTACAAACCTTTTTTTTATTTGAGCCTTTTGCTGAAAGTTTCTCCTCAATATTTTTCTGTCTGCTTCTAGAAAAAAAAACTTCCACAAAGAGTCAATCACAAAAGTGCACATCATTTTTTTGTCTGAGAAAGCTCATAAAGAGGACCAAAGTTTTGTC
>JBBPBX010028446.1:0-32581 GCA_038048925.1 Garcialebias charrua
TTATACGGCGGAAAATACGGTAAGTATGTTGTTAAAATTACAGTATTGTATTTTCTGGACTATAAGTCGCACCTTTATATAAGTCGCTTTGTCCAATTATTGTCAATAAATTGGACAAATCCAGAAACAGGTCGCACCTTTATATAAGTCGCACCTATGCTACGTCACCGCCTTCATAACGCGTCAACCACCGCTGACGTGACGCATCACCACTGAGACAATCCGGAAATGTGGTCCGAGTGTTTAGCTCTGCTGCAAATGTCTGCCACAGGAGCGCACAGCAAGGCTTTAAGAAGATTAACACTTAAAAACAATTATTTGTTTGATAAAAATTATAGCAATGTGTCTGAACTGAACTTTTCCTTAATAAATGAACGTAATTGTGAAATGAGCTGGATTTAAAAATTTGTTTCGCTACGTCTGATGAGACGTGTGCGCGCAGCGGGCGGAAACCCTGCATTTCATTAAAATTTAATAACAGAAACGCCTAAAAATTATATTTGTTAGCTGACATTATTGTAAGAGTGTGTCTCAGTTTAACTTTTGTTAATAAAATGATTATAATGGTCAAATCAGCTGAATTTAAATAGTTTCGCTGCCACGTAAACAAAACCAGTGCGCGCACCCACAGAGCAGACCCGCTGTGAGCGAGCGAACAGACCTGCATCTATTTTAATTTTAGCAAGATAAACACCTAAAAAAATATATTTGTTAGCTGACATTATTGTAAGAGTGTGTCTCCGTTTAACTTTTGTTAATAAATGTACTTTGGCGGTTACAATGACATAAATAAAGTGGCTTTAAAATTACTACACGCTCACCCGCCCATAAAGATAACAGAAACAGATATTTATTTTACGGTTTTTATTCAAACAAATTGTTTATTCAAACCCTTCGAATTCCTCGTCCTCTGTGTCGCTTGCAAAAAGTTCAGCCAGAGAACGAGGAAGGTTTCCCACCGTCAAAGGTCCCTGTCCCTCCATCTCCTCCTCCTCACCACTGTCTGAATCCTCAGCAGCTCCAGCTGATGGTGGGAGGATGCCAGCCTTTCTGAAGCCAGCCACTACGGTTCTGGTGCCTGCGCCCCTAGCGGTCAAAAGTGGTACTGCACCATTTTTGGCCAAAATGAAAAACTGTCATATCTGAGCCAAAAATGGGTCTAAAAACATGGGGGGAAATCAATAAATAGGTCTCACCACTATAGGTCGCAGGGCATGCAAATTAGGCAAAAAGGTGCAACCTATAGTCCGGAAAATATGGTAGTAGGTTTAGAAGTTAACGTCAGTGATTGAGGGCTTTGTTATATAGATGCTGTTGTTCAAAGGTCACTACACCGACGGTTCAATAAAACCACACTAGTTGAGCCTCGAAGTCACCAGAAGATTGTTCCTGTTGTCTGAAGAAACGAGAGATCTCTTAACTATTAGAAAAGTTTCATCAGACCTCAGAGATGGAAAAAAGACAAACTTTCTGTAAATCACTGGATGACAATGTTCAGATAAGACTTGAGTCAGAGTCTTGTTGGTTTCAGCAGGACTGGGTGAAGAGTGCGCTCCATGGGTGGTTTTTGCAGAACTGAACCTGACTCGATGTTTTCAGCCCTGCAGGGCCGTATCGATCTGTTACACGCTCTCAGAAGTCATTAAGATGAGTCTTCCAACAGCTGCTCCCTGGAAACAACATCTAATTCAATGAAAGCCACCAAAAGGTTTCAAGGAAGTCATCGATTTCTGATGAACAGAAGAACAGACAAAAAGGATTCTGGGAAAAAAGCAGCTTTGTTTGAAGGACCAGTTTTCAGTTGTTACACCTGTTGGAGCGTTGCTTTTTGTCACAGTGTTTTTGTTCAGTTCGGGTTTTGTTTGTGTCTCCGGTCTTTCCGATGCAGACGGACGACCTTCCTGACTGCTGGAGATCTCTTCCTGTCACTGAGGGAGTCTCCGTCCATCGACAGCACGCTCAGGAACTGAACCAGAACAACAACCTTTATAATTACAGTATCATCAAAACAACCAGAATCATGATCTGAACTGTGCCTGGACTGGATTACCTTCACTGTTCTTCTAACTACCGTATTTAAAAAACAAAAGTCCTGACCTGATGCTAAGATAAAAAATATATATAAATACATCAAAGCTTTGAATTGTCTCCTCATGCTTCTACTTGTAATATCTAAAGCTAAGATGTGACGTTCTTACTCTTCTGAGTTCTGAGCTTTTGTTTATTGTGCATTTTCAATTTCCCCGATGAATAAAGGAAGACCTCATAAACATAAAACCTATAAGTAGACATTTTATTTAAAAAAAAACTTTAAAGCATTAAAATACTATAATGTAGAAAGATAATGTCTATTCAGGATGTATGTTAGAAGGGTCCCTGACAAGTTGGAACAATATTAACTGTAAATAATAATAATAATAATAAAGTAATAATGTTATTTTTCATGAATCATTCTCACTATTGAGATCCATTTGTCTTCAGGTCAACTTCCAGCATGTAACTTGTTCTGCAAAGTTTGAACTATTTTCCACAATAAATGTGTGAAAACGTTCAGCTCATTCAGCTCATTTCTTTTATAACCTTTGGTATTTGTGCAATTTTTAACTTTTTGAAATATTTAGCTTCTTCAGCCATGTTTTTCTCATTGAAAATGAATGCAGCTCTCTTCATATCCTACTTTTTGTGCTGTTGAAAACATTTACTGCTCATTTTAGTCTAATGCTGGGTACCCACCAAACGCGTTTCGGGCAGCGGAAGCAGCCGTTTTACATTGAAAGTCTATGTGGAGACGCGGCGAGGCGCGGCAAATTGTGACGCGGCACGTTTTGAGCATTTCGAGCGGCGCGGCAGTTCTTTTCCGCGCACGCGACGCGTCCAAAGCAGCCGAGGCCTCGAGCAGCCAAAGTTCAAATATTTGAACTTTGGCTGCTCGACGCGTCGCAGCAACCAATCGGGAGAGACTCTGCTATGTGATGACGCAATGACAACGGGACTTTTTTTGGACTTTTTAAACTTACCCAACGAGCCTCCATGAAGAAACCAGCCTCCGGTAAGAAACTTGGCATTTTTACAGTTGCTGCTGTCCGCTCGAGCGTACGATCACCCCAAACATAAAAAAACATTTTAATCTCAACAAAGACTTTCAGAGCTGCAGTTCGGCTCATAGAAAACCCACTCAAGTAGTAACGAGGCTCACGTACAGCTGATTTCATCTGTCAGGTGTACAAAAAACAAAACAAACCCGACCGGAAAAGGAGCCAGACGGTGCTCCCACTGCACGTCTTCAGACGCGTTCGGTGTGAACAGACATCTGTTGACAAGCAGCAAACACGGTGCGTTGGGAGCGTTTTGACGCGTTTGGTGGGAACCCGGCATGATTCAGTTTTTTTATTTTTTTACTTTGTGCTCATTTCATCTTAAATGTTCAGCAATTTTTTGTTTCAATTCAGCTTCTTTAAGCTAATGTAAGCTTTTATGCTCCCTTCATCTCTTTTATTCTAAATTTAGCCTTTTTCTATCTCCCCCCCCCCCCAAAAAAAATACTTTTTAATAAAAAATAAATAAATGTCAAATTTTTGTCATCTGTGTATGCACCACCACCAGGTGGTGCAGTGAGCAGCCATAGAAAGCGCCCGGGGAGCTGGGGAAATAGGTGTGCACTCATAGACACCCCAAGGTGTGTAGTGGCCGGGGCCGGGGTTTGAACCTGTGTCCTTCGGGTCCCAAGTCGGCAGCCCTGCCTCTACACCATCTTTAGGCATTTTTTCCTGCAAAGTTTAGCTTTTTTATTTATTTTATTAATTAATTTTTTAGCTCTTTTCTGCTCTTTGCAGAACTGAAAACAAACAACCTGGTTCAAGATAACAAGTTACGGTATCTCTTAATATCAGCAAAACTGAAAATTATGCACCATAACTCATGTTCCCTGAAGGAAGGGAACAAGGTGCAACAAACTTGCTATGGGGATTGGGCCCCCGCGCGATTACCTGAAGGAATATACTCACGCCTTTACGGCTAGGGGCGTCACTGCCGCGCCAGAGGCCCCGCCCTCTGGGTACTTAAGCGGCTTGCGCCCCTCCATCTTTCTCCAAAATTGCACTTCACCGAGCTTTCAGCATTGAGAAGGGCCAGCTATGTTGCACCTCGTTCCCTTCCTTCAGGGAACATGAGTTATGGTGCATAACTTTCAGTTCCCTTTCAGTTGGTCTCTCGGTGCAACATACTTGCTATGGGAACGTAATCCATTCACGCCCTTGAAATGTTCAGCAAAGTACAAGTGAGAACTTCCGTCCTAAAGGACAGGCATCTCAGCTACTTTCTGCAGGGAATGCAGAAAGCACATGCTAAGAGGAAAAACCCAGGCCAAGCACAGGGTAACCCCTCAGGTCCTTGCTAACTTTGTTCTTTGTTTTGGGACAAAGCAACCAAAGCCTTAGGCTCTCAGCCAGATCCCTTCAGAGGCCAGGCTGAAAGTTGCCACAACTCTGGACGTGGGTGTAGAAGCTACCCATGTGCCTGAGTCAATAGGTCTCTGTGAGAAGGCAATTACCATGGTATCCCAGATAGCAATGAAATCAGCTCCGGGAACCACGTCTTCTGTGGCCACCTTGGGGCTATGAGAATCAAGGAGAGAGGTCCCTGACGTACCCGTTCCAATGTCGCCCCGATCAGAGGGACAGGTGGAAAGGCATAGTAGAGCACCCCTGCAGGCCAATCATGTGCCAGAGCATCCATACCCAATGGAGTATCTGCTTCCCTCAAGGAAAAGTAGAGGTCACAGTGTGAGCTAGCCCTGCAGGCAAACAGGTCCACAGAAGCTTTCCCAAATCGTGACCAGACCTGTTCCACAAGCCGTGGATTCAGGCTCCATTCTGACGCCAAAAGAGGCCCTCTTGAAAGGGCGTCCGCCCAATAATTTAGTTCACCAGGGACATGAGTAGCCCTAAGTGACAAGATTCTTGGAGCACACCATGTGAGCATCCTCTGTGCCAGTCCTAGGAGGGCCCGGGACCTTGTCCCTCCCTCCCTGTTGATGAAGGACACTGTGGTCCTGATATCTGATTTCACCAGGATGTGTTGTCCAGCAATCAGACCTTTATTGAAGAAGTATTTTAGTGACAGGAATACGACCAACAACTCCAGGAAGTTGATATGTAATCTTGCTTCCTGTTCATTTCAAAGGCCGCGGCGTTCTGGTTTCTACAGATTGACCCCCATCCAGTTTTTGAGGCGTCTGTCGTGATGACCACACGAGATGACACCCTTCCCAATGAGACCCCCTCCATGAAAACGGACAAGTCCCTCCAGGGTTCCAGGGCCTCCAGGCACTCTGGGTCTATCCTAACCTTCTCTGCCTGATTAATAATAATAATAATAATAATAATAAATAATAATAATAATAATAATAATAATAATAATAATAATAATAATAATAATGAATTCAATTTATAACGCACTTTTCATTAATGAAAATCTCAAAGTGCTACAAAGTGCAACAGAATTAAATGTCAATAAAACAAGTAATAAAACAAGTAAAATCAATAACAGTATCAACTAAGATCAAAAGTAGAATCATGAGGAGGTAGAGTATGCTCGGTTGAAAAGAAAGGTCTTCAAGCCGCTCTTAAAGTCAACCACAGACTGTGGGGCTCTCAGACAGTCAGGAAGAGAGTTCCACAGGCGGGGGGCAGCCACACTGAAAGCCCGGTCTCCCATGGTCCTTAATTTGGTTCTCGGAATGTGAAGGAGATTACTGTTCTGTGACCGCAGCGACCGGGTGGATGAGTATGGAATAAGAATATCCTTCAGATAATCTGGTGAAGCTCCATGTAAGCATTGATGTGTAATAAGTAGGGATGGGAATCGAGAAACGGTTCTTTTAAAGAACCGGTTCTTTATAGTTCAATTCTCTGGAATTGTAGGCTGCTTGTCTTAACGATTCAGTTTATCGGTTCTCTGAGTCGTTCTTCTGACTCGTTCTACTGACTCGACGTGGTGACGCATTTACGTGATGACATCACAGACATGCGCGATGCGCCGTATCAACATGCCGTCAAGGAAAAAGCGAAGACGAAACCAGGTCTACTTGCAACACATGCAAAGCGTCGATTACAATAAAGGGCGGAAATACTTCTAACATGCAGAGAGAAGCATTTGACCACTCAGAATGAGGTGAGTTTGCACAAATGTACCGTCTTTAACACGCTGCTTCGTGACGCTGCTTCGGTGGTGGTGGAAGCGGAGCTAACAAGCTAGCGTCCTCCTCTGTTTTAAATGTTGCAGCACGTAACGTTAAACTCCTCCAGTTCCTGTCACTTGTTACTTTTTTGCTTTACTGCTTCGACTGTGTTGTATAAATAATCTCCATCTCATGTAATAACATTTAGCAGACGAGGATTGCCGGAGTCTGGCTGGCTCAGAGGCTGTTGCTAGCCTTTAGCACCTTTAGCTTTCAGGATGACGATATTAACACAACAGACCTAAAAATGCCACCGTAGAAATGGGAGCAAAAACAAAAGTGTTTTATATTTTTGTTCAGTGTGTTTCATTGTAGCCTCTTTCTGTTGTGAGAGCTTTATTTGCTGCTCAGTGTTTTTAATGGTGAATTTCTTCTGAAGCTGGCAGAGCTGAGAGATGAAGAGGGAGGCAGAAGAGGATGAAGATGATAACTATGTAAGTTTTGTTTTTTGTAATGAAAGATGATAGATTGCATGGATTATTACACTATTTATTTTAAAATTGAAACTTGTGCTGCTGGCAGAGCTGGGAGAGGCGCAGAGAGAGAGACACAGAGGGAGGCAGAAGAGGATGAAGATGATAACTACAGTATGTAAGTTTTGTTTTTTGTAATGAAAGATGATAGATTGCATGGATTATTACACTATTTTAAAATTGAAACTTGTGAATTACAAGTTGTGGTTAATAATGTTAATTAGGAATTATTTTTTCATAAAAGTTCTATTTTTGTTCTGGTGAAAGAGCATTAAATACTTCATGCACACAAATGGTGTACTATATATTTTTTGCCTAACCCAATGAGAATTGATAACAGAATTGATAAGGAATTGAATCGATAAATGATATCGATAAAGGAATTGATATCGATAATTTCTTAACAATTCCCATCCCTAGTAATAAGAGCAGTTTTGTACTGAATTCTGTAGGCGACAGGAAGCCAATGAAGGTTATGGAGAATGGGCGTAATATGTTCAAATTTACGAACTCTCAACAAGATCCTTGCTGCACTGTTTTGAATATATTGAAGTTTCTGAAGGTTTTTGCCAGGGATTCCAATAAACAGGGAGTTGCAGTAGTCGAGCCTGGAGGAGACAAAAGCATGGACGAGCTTCTCAGCATCGGAAAAAGTTAGGGATGGGCGAAGTCTGGAGATGTTTCGAAGATGGAAGAAGCAAGTTTTAAACAGAAGCTTAATGTGATTTTCAAATGTAAGATTGGAGTCCATTTTTATTCCAAGATTAGTAACAGAGGTGGAGAGGGGGATGTCTTGTCCAGAAAAGGAAAGTGTTGTTATAGGAGATGTTTGTACCTGGTGAGGGGTGCCAATCAGTATGGCCTCAGTCTTGGAGCAGTTTAATTGAAGAAAGTTCTGATTCATCCATGCCCTAATTGCCTCCAGGCAGGCAGAGAGGGCAGTGAGTGAAGATGGAGATGACAAGGTGGAAGATGAGGATGCTCCAGTCCTGATGTAAAGCTGTGTATCGTCGGCATAACAGTGAAAAGAAATGTTGAACTGATTAATAATTTGACCTAAAGGCAGCATGTAAAGGGAAAACAGCAGGGGCCCCAGAACCGACCCCTGAGGGACACCACAGGAGACACAGACTGTCTGGGACGTGGCGTTGCCAAGACTAACACATTCCAGCCTATTGGAGAGGAAAGATTTGAACCAGTCCAGGACGGTGTCGCAGAGTCTGTTGGCGAGGCGTGGGGTCTGGCCACGTGACCTGCAGGGCATCTGCCGCCCTGTGGCACAGTTCGAACAAGGCAGGTACCGACAAGTCCGGTTCCGGTAAGATTTGCGCCAGGTTCTGGGAGGAATCAACAGTTTCCCCTTTATGACCATATGCGGCGTCTTGGTCGGACACTTCAGGCGTTGAGTCCTCGGTGGCAACTGAGGAGTCCGACATGTTGTCCTCTCCGACTCGGCCATTGCATTCCAGGTCCACGTTGTCGGGCTACGGTTCAGGAGGGAGCACTTTAGTGCGACGTGCGACCTTCAGCGCCGCGTTTCTAGCCATGGATTTAGCTAACGCATCAGCCCGTCGTTTCCTCACCACTGCCGACATTTGACGGCAGTGAGAGCAGGAGTCGGGGAATTCCAGCGCTTTCCTTGCATGCCGAATCCCTAGGCAGGCAGGACAGGCCTCGTGGGTGTCCGTCGCCGAGAGGTAGTAGCCGCATCCGCTGGGGCATGGGCGCGAGCGAGGACTCATCGTCTTGGTTTTCCTCCTCCTTGTCCTCCGTTTTCCCTTCTCGGGAGCCATGTCCGGCGAGAAGCGTCAAAGTTGTTCCTAGTTTTCTTTTGTTTGAAGCCGTCTTCTCCGTCGTCTTGCTTTCGCTGGTTAGCCTGCTAATGGTTAGCAGGAGGTTGTGACGCAGTTAGCGCCGTCGAGCGAAAAGCTGCGGAAAGAAGAAAACTTCGAAGGTGAGTAGAAAAAAGCTGGACCAGCTTTCGCCAGCCCAGCAGTACGCAGGAAAATTTCTCTGTACACTCAGTGTAGGGAGCAAGCTCACCTCAGTCGAGCGATGCGACAACAGAGAAGTCCCACGAAGTTCAGGTGTTAAGCGAGGTGAAGGGCAAAAAAGAGAAAGATGGAGGGGCGCAAGCCGCTTAAGTACCCAGAGGGCGGGGCCTCTGGCGCGACAGTGACGCCCCTAGCCGTAAAGGCGTGAGTATATTCCTTCAGGTAATCGCGGGGGGGCGCAATCCCCATAGCAAGTATGTTGCACTGAGAGACCAACTGAAAGGGAACTAATTTTATTCTCTTTAGATCTAATAAATCTTAAAATTTTAATCGATCATGTAAGTGTTTCATTATGTAATTCTCAAAATTGAAAATGAGAAATAAATGAGAGTAAGTTCTACAAAATTCCTGGGCGTCCACATAGACGAGTCCTTAAATTTTAAATTGCATATTGAGTGCCTCCGAACAAAGTTGTCCAAATACGTTGGCTTTTTTTTTAAATTACAATATTATCTGCCTCTATCCACACTCTTAACGATGTATAAAACTCTCACTGAGCCACACTTTATATACTGTAATGTTAAATGGCACAATACTTACCCTAGTTATCTTAAAAAACTTGAAAGTCTTCAAAAGAAGATAATCAGAGCTGTGTCATGGTCATCGTTTTGGTTTTCTTCGGCTAACAGAATTAAGTGTGCATCAAAACACCTGTTTGATGCTTCAGATTGTAAATAAAACTAAACTTAGCTCGTTCCAATCAATGGTCCACAACATACTTATAAAACCAGGAAAAAACATTTTATCTACACCAAACATAGAAGACTTAAAATAACTGGTCGAACGTTTTCTGGGAGGGGCCCACAGACTTGAAACGAGCTTGATGAGAGTTTAAAAAAGTTGAAATTCATCTCCACCTTCAAAAAACAGATAAAGACCAAATTGCTCTGTTTATACTTGAGATCACGTGTAGGAACTGATCAGAGGTAACATCTGTATTGTATGAGGAATCTGTATGAGGAATAATGTTTTTATTGTGTTGTTATTTTAAAGGTATTGTGACATGATGTTGGAAATTTGCATATTTGTCACAACATATATATATCTTATATCATTCAGCTCTGTTAGTTTTTGCAAAATAAATTATAAATATATTAAAATTTTATTCCAATTTATGGTAATTTTTCTCTGGGACACGCCCCTAGAAATCTGAGAATTTATGCAAAACTTCATGTGACGTACACGTGGGCACTGGGCATAAGGCGGAGCCTGCCTTGCTCGCTGCTTTCCATACAGATTCATTTCCTGAAAGATCGCCTCTTTTTTTTTTGGTGTAACTTGAAAAATGCTGTCACGTTGTAGCACATTTGGGTGTTGTAATATCAGCAGTGAACAAGTGAGCCTTCACAAATTCCCAAAAGATGAGAAACTTTGCCTAGAATGGAAGTACAGAGAACTTGTGACCGATGGGTTCCTACTGAGAGTCCTATGTCTGCAGCGACCATCTTACTGCCTATCAGGTAACATCTGTAATTTCTTTTTATTCATGGAGGGTTTATTAATGAGAGTTTTGGATGATTTACAGTCTTAAAATGATAGATCTCAGACGTGAACCGGACTATCGGACGTTAGCTGCTAAGAAAATTAGCCTAGATACCGAGTCAACACGGAGTGCTATTTATGTATTTTTAAATTATGTCGGCGCGATCAGGTAACATCTGTAGTTTGTTTTTATTCGGGGAGAGTCTATTAATGAGTTTTGGATGATTTACAGTCTTAAAATGATATATTTCAGACGCAACCTGGACCGTGTAAACAGATAGCTGCTATCAATATTAGCCTAGATACCAGTCAACACGGAGTGCTATTTATGTATTTTTAAATTATGTCGGCGCGATCAAGTAACATCAGTATGTGTTTTTATTCATGGAGGGTTTATTAATGAGAGCTTTGGATGATTTACTGTCTTAAAATGATAGATCTCAAACGCAATCGGACATGCTCAAAGCCACGAAGCTCCCTGCACGTTTTTTTAAAGCTGAATCGTAAAAGTTAATAAGTTTTCCATTAATAGAGTATACAATAAAATGATTTGAGCAAGATTAAAACTTCTACTGCTTATATTGACCTTCCAAAACTGAAGACAAATCGCTTAGATCAACACTAGAAATGCTGCACTCGTCTGAGTCGACAAGCTCCGCCATTATTGTTTACATGCGAGTTGAGCAGCGGCTCCCCACGGGTACGTCAAATGACGGTTTTGCGGAAGTGCGCGGAATTTTAGGGGCGTGTCCCAGAGAAATAACTACCATAACTTGGAATGAAATTTTAATATATTTATAATTTATTTTGATAAAACGAACAGAGATGAATTATATAAGATATATATGTTGTGACAAATATGCAAATTTCCAACATCATGTCACAATCCCTTTAATATGTTGTAAACTGTATGTAATTACAGTATATGTGCCCAGGCTCCGTCTATAAGCTTTTGAGACCTACACTGTTATTGTGCAGTTATTTATTTATGATTCTTTCTGTGTGTGTGCAACAAACTGAATAAAGATAAATATATTGCACTTCTTTTATGCTTATTCAGGATCAGAATCAGAAGAAGCTTTATTTATTAATACCAGGATACAGTGAAATTATGTTCGTCCAGTCGTCCGAAAGTCTTTCAGACTCTTTCTTCCAATTTCAGCTCTTTTTATTTATTTTTTGACATTTAAGCTACTTTTTGTTGCAAATTTTGACTTTTTTTCTGCTCTTTTCAGTTTCATTTAGCTACTTTCAGATTTTTTTAATTTTTATTTATTGAGCCTCTCTGCCTGTTTCAGCTTGTTCTGGTAAATTTCTGATCAATTCAGCCTTTTCTGAACATTTTAGCTGTTTTTCTGCTGCTTTCCGTTTAAAATTTCCTGCTTTGAGCAAATAGCTGTTCAAATTCAACTCACATTAACAGTTCAGCGATGAAACCTCTTCAGCTGTTTCATCTTCAGCTGTTTCAGCCTTTTCAGCTGTTTCAGCCTCTTCATCAGCAGAAATCATTCAGCATTAAGTATTCACTGCATTTTCACAGGAAATTACATTCTTGATTAACGTTTAGGCTACTTCAGCTGCATAAACGAGACTGTAAAACTCTGTAGGCGGATTAATTTTTATAAATAAATAAAAATATAGGTTTCACTGACGTTGCTATTATTTAAGCTGTATTGCATCTGGGTAAATGACAGATTGCTCAGATAAGAGCTCCATCACACTTGAACGTTAATTTTGGACCATGTTAGACGTTCATACTAAAGATCACAAGTTGATCATGTTTTATCGTTTCAACCCATATTTTGTGCTCAACTATATAGAAACAAATTCTGCCTCTAACTTTATTGGAAAACATTATGTTTTTAGCCTTTTCTATACTTGTTTAGTCTCAACTGCAGCTCATCAGCCATCGCCCCAGAATGCATTGCGTCAGTAAAATAATGGCTACGTCCTTGGATGTAAAATGTTATAAAAATGTATAATTTTTAAGTAATTGTGAGTTTTCACGTGTCAAGCAACATCTTTTAGTAGAATAGCGAAATAACAACATATTGGGACCACGATGTGCAAGTAGTTGGAGATCCATTTAACAAAATAAAAGTGCTTAACCTTGGTCTTGGTTTTTGGTTTGAGTAAATCTCCCTTTTGCAAACTTTCTCAAGGCCCTCTGGTGTGGCTTGATGAGGCCAATTTCAAGTGTAAAATATTTGTAAAACATTAAAAATAAAAATGTGGGCAGCCGATGACATGCTGTCCTTCAAGTATCTCTAGCTTCATTTATATCAGATTTCTTGTTTTAATAGTTTCACACTTAGAATCATGTGTGAGCATTTCTCTAAATATTCATCCAATATTAAAACTGTTGAATCATACATTTAGTCAGAGTCAGAGAGTCTTTATTGTCATTTGCACCGCATGTGGTACATGTGATGAAAACGAGATTATGTACACGGGGTCCCAGTTACATCCAACAACAAATGCAAGAGAAAAACAGTAATAACATCTAGAATTAACTAAGAAAAACATCAACTATTAATACACTAAGCCTAATATAGTGGGAATAAACAGCGGCACGAACATGAGTTTGTATGAGCAGATGGTCACAGATGAACACAGATGAACACAGCAACAAGAAAACAGATCAGCATCAGCATGATGTGATATTTTGCAGTGTTTATTTTTTTTTTTTATTTTTTTTATTCATGAGTCTAACAGCCTCAGGGTAGAAGCTGTTCCTCAGTCTAGTGGTTCTACACTTGATGCTCCTCAACCTCCGTCCTGAGGGGAGTGGGGCAAAGAGTGAGTGTTTACAAGCTGCCTTTTATCTTTTGATATTTAACGTCACAGATTCAGGTAGGGTTTAATTTGTGTTTTATTTCTCCTATTTATTATATTATATAGCATTTATGTTTAAGTTGCATCAGTCCTAATAACAAGCTGATCTCATGAACCCGCAGCTGATATTATTTGAGCCAAACATGACACCATGGTCTAAACCAGTGGTTCCAACCATGGCCCTTGAGGAACGCCATCCCGCATGCTTGAGTTGTTTCCCTGCTCCAACACACCTGATTCAGTTATTTGATTATTTCCTGAAGTTCTGCCAAAGCCTGTTAAGCACCCATAATGTTTGTACAGGTACTCCTCGACTTACGAGCGCATCGACTTGCGACGTTCCGGACTTACGAGCTGACTAACGAACAGTAAAGTTGTATAGAAAATACAGAAAATACAGCACTGGTATGTGTTTTTAGATGAAAGTGTGTTAGCTAACCGTTTGTAAACAAAGTTCTGAGCATGTTTATGAACTAGTATGTACGTTTGTGTTGAAAAACGGGTGTTTGTAGTAGCACTAGCATACATTTTCCGACTTACGACCAAAAATCCGAACTTACGAGCGACACGTGTTTTGCGTTCCGACATATGAGATTTTGTCTTACGAGATAGTCGTAGTAACGGAACTCGCTCGTAAGTCGGGGATCACCTGTAAATGTCTGTAAGTCTTTGGATTAATACAGATGTTTTTAGATTAGGATGTTTGTCAGTTTGTACTGTGAGCTGAGTGTTTACATAAAGGCCGAGCGTTTCA
Source organism: Garcialebias charrua (assembly GCA_038048925.1). Lineage (NCBI taxonomy): Eukaryota > Metazoa > Chordata > Actinopteri > Cyprinodontiformes > Rivulidae > Garcialebias > Garcialebias charrua. The sequence goes on from JBBPBX010028446.1 coordinate 13,837, forward strand.
GGGAAGCAGCCGTCTGGTCACACAGGCTCTGAGATCAACATCGTTCTCTACATTTAGATGTCAACAAACTATAAGTAGACCAGCAGTCAGGGGATGTGTTTCTGTACGCCACTATGAACACAGATCCCAAACATGGGATGTTTTTCCTTTCAAAGCTTGACTCCTTGGTCTGGGAATGTGGGGCGCCCTCTCACTGATTATTTGCTGAAATCTGTGGACTTTCCTGTTTATCCCAACAGCTCAAGGGAACCTGTTTTGGTCTTCCTGAAGATTCAGCCTTTGTTTGTTGTCTTTTACCCTAACTTTATAATCTTTCTCTGGCAGTTTTGATCTGCTTCCTTAAATTAAAGATCCATCGTTGAAGGAATGCCTGTCGCTGTTCTTAGTCTAAGATTATCTTGTGCAGAGAAAACACGGAACTGTTTTGATTAAATTTTGAAAGTAATGTTGTCGTTATATGTGATTTTGCAGGATCTCCAGTGAGCTGTTAGCTCTCTCTGTATGTGTGGTCAATGATGCTCCGCTACTACCACATCCAAGTTTTGCTTCATATCTGTATAAAATGACAGTTATTCTCGCTTTTATGTTTTGATAAAATAAAATAAAGTGATATGTGTTGTCATCATTGTATTTTCCCGTACAATGGTGAAATTCGTTCTTCGTTTAACCCATCACACCTGGGATACAACCAGGTGGGGCAGTGGGCAGTAAGTGCCTGGGGAGCAAATAGGGATTGGGTGTCTTGTGCAGAGACACCATGACATCTGGGAATGGCTGGGGATTGAACCTGGGGCTTTCGGGTCCAGAGTCAGCTGCCCCACTGGGGCCGAGATGGGGTAGAGGGGACGCTCACTGGTTACTGGGGACGATCAGCTGTGGCAGCCACATGTTAACCATATATAGATGTATGTCATGACAAACATGCTGACTAAAAGAGCTAATAGAACATTTTTATGCAATGATGTGGCACAATGTGTAGCACTCAGTGTGTGTGCAAGGGGTAATTCTTAGCCACTACCACACCAAATCTTTGCTCAGTTTATACAATGTAGATAATTTTGTGTTTAATAAAAATAATGATCTATGGAAACCATTCTGAATCAGAATCAGAATAAGCTTTATTATCATTGCACCGAGATACAACAAGAACATGTACGTTCAGTCATCCAAAGATGGACGGAGTGCACAAAGCTGCTGCTATAAAGTGTGGCCTTCTTATTCTTTGCAGAATACATTTTTTTTAGATAGGAAAAAGGGACAAAGCCACGAGGAGAGGATAGTAGCATTACAACAAAAAGGTCTCTTCACACCTTGTTCTAACAAGGCACAATTTAAAGGGGACCACAGATGCAAAATTCACTTTTTAACGTTTTTTTTAACTCTACTTTGGGTATTTACTTCTTAAAAAAACAGTCCTAGGGCCAAAGAAATGCACCCAGTGGTATATTTACTCTAAGTAGATTTATTTTTCTGTGATATATACGTCTCGTTTTCAAATCCTGCGGTTTGTGACGTCACAAGCCGCAGCCACAACCCACCCCAAACCTGAGTCCAGCCCCTCACCTAACCCCTGGTGCGGCTCAACCCACTTCAGTATAATAGACATGACGGTTGGGGCGGCCGTGGCACAGTGGTAATGGCAGTCGACCCCCGATCGGAAGGTTGGAGGTTCGAATCCCGCATCCGCCCACCATGTGTCGTTGTGTCCCTGGGCAAGACACTTAACCCCGAGTTGCTCCCGGTAGGTCTGGATGGCGCCTTGCAAGGCAGGCTACCACTACCGGTGTATGAATGTGTGAATGAATGGGTGGATGGTTGGTATTGTAAAGCGCTTTGGGGCTCCTCACAGGGGGCTGGAAAGCGCTATATAAATAAGCTCCATTTACCATTTACTCCATTTACGGTTGTTTTTCCTGATTTCATCTCATCTTTTGTTTAGATGTTCTTAATTTCATGTGTACAGCACTTTGTTGCACCTGTGGTTGTTTTAAATGGCTTTATAAATAAAGTATAATTGTTATTTTTACGTTTTATTTCAATTTTTAGCGTATTAGCGATCGCTCCCAACGCGCAGCCGGCAGAAATAAAACGAGCAGACCGCCGGCGAAGGGACCATCTGCGGGCGTGAGCTGCTGGGAACTGCTGGCTTTTGAGGACCGTGTGGGTCTGGTCAGAGGTTGCCTCATACGGATAAATTAACTGGAAACACTCGGTGAACTTTGTGTGTGTCTGGACTGGAGCAGCGATCGCTCCCAAAGCGCCGCATGCAACGAGCGGAGCTAAGCGGGCGGAGGAGGAAGAGCTATCATTAGCCTCGGAGGTGGGCTAATGCCTAAAGGGAGCAGCTAATGGCGGCGCGCGCAGACGGCTTTCGGTAAGTTATCTTAAGCTAGCACTAACAGTAAGTCAAATGAGTAATAAAAAAAGAGCTAATTTTAAAACAACAACAGATTAGAGATACTGGCTCTTACAGAGGGCGGAGTAAATGTAAACAGATTTTTGAAGGGCGTGGCCTTCAGAGCTCATTATCATAAACAGCCTGTTCAGAACGGAAATGAGAAAAGGCAGAACTAAAAAGGGGATATCTTATTATCTAAGAATTATTTTGTGCATTAAATTGAATGAACATGGTCTGGATAGCCCACAGACATACCAAAAAAAATTATAAAACCAATATGTGGTCTCCTTTAAGACATCAAAAAACTCTACCAGTAGCACATTTAAGAAAATGTCACATATACATTTGACAACGAGGCGGTTCATGAAGCCCTAACAGATAGTCCCTTGTCCTGATAAGAAGATGGTCAGCCGGCACAGTTCGGATTAGCCTCCACGGGGGGCGATAGACTAAGCTTTTCCTTAGTTTACACATTTCCCAGGAGAAATTGATGTCAGCCTGTTCTGAGGCCAACTGGGGAGTCAGAGTCAGATCATCCACAACTGCTGATTTATTCAGTCAGACTATATTTCTTGTCAGCCTTGAGTCTTTACTGATGACTTTCCAAGATCCGAAATGGCCAGATTAGGGTGCATTCTACTGGTATGTGCTTACGAGCCTCTTCAAGGTCGTTTTCATGCTGATGAGTCCCAAAGCTCCAGGTGGCCTGCGATTCAAATCACTTCCATCTTACAGTTTCACTCGTAAATCAGCTTATTTTGAGTCCTCAAAGCACGAACCAACCTTCACAGAGCAGCCCGACGAGAGTCAAATTAGCTGCGACCGTCTTCTTTGTTGTTTGATAAACCAGGATACAGGCTATTCCAAAAACAGGAAACCTGTTATCATAGATCCAATTGTATGCAATTTTGGCATCCTCGTTTGATAGCAGAGGTAGACACATCACCCCAGGAAATATATCCAGCTGCATGCATCTCATCCGAGCAGATGAGGGTTCTCCAGGACCCTGTTGCTTTGTTGAGTGAATTGAACTGAATTGGGTTGGCTCTAGTCACGTGTAGCTATACTCCCCTGATAGTTTTAATAAAATCTGGCTTGGGTTCATCAGATATTTTGCTAACAGACACTCACAATTGCATACACAGGCATAGACAAATCAGACAGCAGCCCATAATAACATATATGATGAGCTCTGGCCCAATGAGTAATTTTGTACAAATACATGTATACAGTATATTTAACCCATAAAAACCTCATGGGGAAAAATCAGCTGCACGTTTATTCTTGTGTAATAGATTAATAATAGTAATAAATGTAGAGTAAGGTATTTAAACACTTACTGATTTACTATTATTGTAGATGCGCAGTTTAGCAGACTTTAATCTTGCACAAACTGCCACCAAAGAGCGAGTTCTTCCTTTTTCCGATACTAAGTTGTTTTTACTGTGATTAGACAAGAAATGTAATTTCACGCTTAGACTTCAATTTATATTGGTCTACCAAAAATATAGACCTTTTATTGAAACTATCACAAGAATTACATTAAACATTTGTATCGATATTAGCTCTGATTTAATAACTACGTTGACAAGAATACAAATTAAAACAAACAGACAGTTGGACCTTTCTGTTGGCACATTACTTAAAGTTTACCATGATGAAAATAAACATAAGGAGGAGTTTAAGGAGGAAAGATAAAAGATTAAAATGAAATGGTTGAATCTTATCTTGAGATGTTAACCAGAGATAGCACCCTCTGCTCGGTTTCGGCTGGACGTCCGTCCCGTGATGAAACACTTTTACCTTCGTGAAGATGATCCTGTCTCAACTCCGGTAAATTAGTCAAGCCAGACGCGCATTCTGCTGCGTTTTACAGGCGACCACTTTCATCTTGCCACGGTCTCGTGAAGTCTGCGTCGGCCTCCCAGAGTGATGCCTGGTTCTGGTTTTGTTCAAGATAACTTCAGAAAGAGTGTCACCGCTTGGAGCTGTGACACTCGAAGTGGTTCACAGCTGACGTGCTGTTTGAACCTTTGCTGAAGACGTGGGCCTTTGGTGCCTGGCCGGAACGTACATCAGCTTGGAGAAAAACGTCCGTGCGTCTTCCCTTCTCCCTCAGAACTCCAAAACCCAGTGAGTGCTGAGAACTGAGTCCCAGCACGGAGACAAAACAAAAACCTGCAGGTGTGAAAACAGAGCACTCTCTGTTTAAGCACAGATGAATTGTTTTTAGAACGGACGGGAGACCGAAGATTAAGTTATGTCTAGAACTTCTCCTTCGAAACAAAAACAGTTCAAACAAATACGAAGAATTGTTCATTCAACTTTAGACACATTCTGCATAGAACAGACAGTTTAAAGCACGATCATTCTGAGATGTTCTCTTAACTTTGTCATATTTAAAATATACCAGCTTAGTAAAATCATCATTGAAATGACAAAAATACTGTTTGATCAATTCTGAATTAACACACATTAAAGAGAAAGTTCAATCTGATTAATTAGTGTCCATTAATTCATAATAATTGTTAACCAAAATAGTGTTTACTCGTCTCCTTGAAGGCTTCAAGAAGGTGTAACACTGAGAGTTCCAAAGAGATGCAGAGAGGTGTCCTTGAAGGTCAAGACAGAGGCCTATATCACTACAGTCCCCCTTTTTGGAAGTCATCGCCTGTCCTTGGGGATGAGTTCCAACACGAAAGGATACCACCGAATGTCTCTGACCTCTATGTAATCCAGCAAGTGGGAAAAAAAAAATTCAAAAATATACTCCCATAATGTTTTTGGAAATTCCATACTGTTCGTAGGTAATCCCATTGCGGCAAGCTTTTAATCCTTTGGAAAACATAGTCTGTTAACCCATGGAGAACTGAGTCTGTGATCCCTTGGAAAACAAAGTCTTATAATCCACAACGGTAAATCCACAACGATGGGGGTTATTGATTTCATCAGCAAGAATGGTTTTTAATCAGCATGTAGAGGGGATCCCTCGATTGAAGCAGAGGAGGCGGGCCTTGGATGAAGGTTGAAGACCAACGTTGGATCAGCAGGTCCCCACATCGAAGGTTGCAGGCTGGATGGCTTCCAGTCGGTGCCACCCTGGTTCAATGTGTCATGCAATTATGTGGTTTTAGGTGGGCTTATGATTGGGATTCTACATTAAGCCTTACCTATATGCACCTGGTATGTAAGCTATCATGGATTAGATCAGCTACAAATTACCAATTAAGGGGTGGATCAATGCTGTAAAAATCAGAAATAGGGATCTATACCTATAGAAATGTGGAGGGCTTCTGTAACGAAGGCCTCTTCATTCAAACTATTCCTCCATTCATTATTTAGTTTAGGTTAAACTAAAATAAAAATGAAACTAGTTTGGTCTAAATGTCTGTTGTCTTTTAGACGAACGACGCAAGATTTGGTAATCCCTAAAAATTTTGAAGTCTATGGCGAGACTCATCAAAATGAATAGATCTAGAATAGAAACGATCGAATCGGTTCTACCTAAATGATTGGGAGATCAGTGTAGATTATAGTACCTTAAGTAGTATTAATCTACTATGACTCATCAAAGATTGAGATCTTTAACAAAATGAACAGCATGTTGGCATAGTTAAAATCCATTTAAGTCTTCAACTTATCAACAATCAAAACCTCTATTGGCTGGGAGTGTTCAGAAAACAATAACAACTTCAATAACAACAAAAGTAGCAATCAAGCAACTAAAAACAACGTTTCACTACGTCAAACTCACTCTGGTCGTCAGACTCCAACGTCACACACAAGAAAAACAGTTCTTAGCTTTATAACCGATGTCAATTAAATCCTGCAGATTTAAACGGTTGTTAAGGTTAGTTTTTGTTGTGGGTTTTATGCTTAGCGTTTCTAAGTTCTAGTTGGAACGGTTTCTTTTCGCAACTAGAATAGTTTAAACTGTTTAGTTTATTTACTATCCTGTGCTTGGACGACCTTCTTTTCCCATGAAGTCTTTGAGTTTGCGAGATCTTTGTCGTTTGTGGGGTTATTGAAATCTTTGTCCTTGACATGGGCATGACCTAACATCACCCCCCTGTGGTCATGAGGGACCACGCGCACGGGTGTGGACGTCCGTCCATGGGCACGAGTTAGGATGCCATTGTTTAGTTTAAGCTGTTCGCGCAGTTTATGGGGAACCTTGTACAGGAACCTTATAGGTTTCGGCCAACGTACCTCTGTACGTTTACCTCTTTCTGCGTAATGCAGGTGTGTCACAACGGTCGGCGCCGTCGCAGGCGTGTCTCTGTCGTTGTGATGTATGTCTTGCCACTTCATGAATGAAGAGGTGCTCTTTGAGCCTGTAAGAACTATGTCATCTCTGAGTAGTTCTAAATTCAAATGCTCTTGAACCAAGGTTTCATTGAAAGCTTGGCTGATAACTGCATTACCTGTCCCAGAGGACAGTACAGCGTTCTCGGTGTGTGACCCTTGGATCACCACACCCTCTTCTACCTGTGGTAGGAAGTGGTCAGGGAGTGCTGAAGGCGTCAGCTCGCAGAGGAGGTCCTCGTGATGGGCCAGAGTCTGGTCCAACTGTTGAGTCTCCTCTGTCTCACCTGTAGTTGAAGGTTCACTTACCGGGTCTGTGGTCTTGGTTGGGGAATCCTTTTTTACCTCAGCGGTACCTGTTGTTAGACAGTCAGTGTCCTGACCTTGGGGAGGCACCTTGAATGGCAGTGGACTGCTCACTGTGGCCCACATCGTCTGATTACCATAATTTATAATCGCTTCAAAGCGATTTATAAAATCTTGGCCAACCACAAATGGAGCCCGGAGTGAGTCAAGATCAGACACATATACCGGGTGGTATAGTGACATCTCGCCAATCTGCATGTGAACCATGGCTATTAGGGTTGTTCTCGTCTTTGCGAGGCCCTGTTGCTCACCATAAGTGTATCTCACAAAGGGTATTTGCCTGCCAACATCGTTAGCGGCGGTCCTCAGCTCCTCAAACAGTTCGGCAGACATGATAGACACGTCTGAGCCGCTAACCAGGAGTGCTTCTTGCTCTAGGACCCCTTCCAATGTGAGTGGCAGGTAAGCTCTCTTAGCTATCCCCCTTTTTATAAAGTTACACAGAAACCGTTCAGGTATGTCCACACGTTTCTGCGTACGTGTGACTCTGTCTGTGTAATCATCGTCGCTGTCAGCATCATGATGGCTGTCTGCCTCATGACCTTCAGGATGCGGATTTTCAGCAATGTGTTTGCTGTCAGCAACTGGACTTTTAGTACGCTGATCATCAGCAATTTGTTTGCTGTCAGCATTTATGTCAGTGTTGACGTTGTTGATGTCAACTGTGTGCACCGAGTTGTTGCAAAAGGCAGTGCTGCGCGTCACTTCGTCAGGTGGAACAACGTTATTTGTGTTATCATCAAGGACAACGTCATACGATGTGTCAGCTTGGTCAACCACTGTAACATTCAAATCATTTGACAAACAACTCACAACCTCAGTCACGATCTTGCGCGGAGGCGCCGTTTCCATAATCTGGAGCATGTGTGACTCATTGCATGTCTCAAACTGTGCAGTTCGAGGGGCAGGGGCAGGAGGGCCGCCTCTCGTGGGTACATGTCGGGACAGACCACTTTTCAAAGGGTCACGGTTCCCAGACATCAACTTCTCTCGAAGTTCACCCACTGTGAGACCTAGGTGAGAACTCTTTTGGTTCGATCTGAACCATCTCGGTTCATCTAGAGAGCGAACACCTACCATTTGTGGTTCATTGCTCATCACAGGGTTTTCAACCTGAGGGGCAGGGGGTTCAGAACTCCCCGTGAACCGACCAGAGTCACTGTTCCAGCTGGAACTGATCTGTTGTGTGTTATCATGAAAAACCTGTGTCCTCTCGCACTTTGAAGGAGAGGGAACCTCTACTACTTCCTGCGAGTGGGATGTGACCTTTTGACCTGTACAAACCTCTGATGGTATCCTAGGTTGTATTTCGGCCTCAAAAACTGACGCAGCATATTGTCTTATCACTTCCATGGAATCTTTTTTGCAATCAACCTTGAAATGAACACATTTCATTTGAAAAGGCATAAGATTCATAATGAAAAGACGTTTAAACTCCATATTTTCCTCTAATCCAGGAATAGTTTTTCCCCCGGAGTAGACCGAGATTAGCCTGTCGTAGAATGACAGGGGATTTTCCCACTTATCCTGATGGACGTTCCTAGCAGCTAAGTAATTAGCATACGATGAGGCAGATTCCCCCAAAATGCGTGGAGCACGGGCAGGAATCCCAAGGCCCCCATCCATCCATCTAGGATAGACAGGAGAGGAGCCCCCCTCAGGTGGTTCACCTGTTTGAACGTCCATCTTTGTACTGATGTTCTGTGACAAATCAAATAAAGTGGGTCTCATATCGCAGCTTGCAAATATGCAAAGTGTATGAGCTGCTCAGAAAACATCCAAGATGTTAAATGAAATAAAAATCAGTGATGTTTAGTAATTTGTTGACCTGTGACAAGGTCAAACAAAACGGCTGTCGTTGTGAGATTATTTGTGAAAACCAAGACAAAAGAAGCCTCCTGTGTGTTATTTTAACCATGCAGTTTAAAAACACAGGGACAGAGATCTAGTTCTGCACAGAATTGATGATAAGAGTGTCAAGGCTTATCAAAAACAGACATGTCTGTATTAAAATCTGTGTAACTGTTCTGCCATCAACATTTGATTATATGTGAAAATCAAATTCAAGTGTGCTGTGAGTACAATATTCTCAAAATGTTTCCCGTTTAAAACAGGAACAGTTACCATGTACACATTACAGGAAGACTGCGTCTTCTAATGTAACCAGCAGGGGGCACAGCGCTGGAAGTGAGTTTATCACAGCGACTGTAATTTCTCTATCTGACCGCTATAGAGGCGCTGTTATCACCAGTGAGCGCAGCCGTAGCTTTCAGCCCACTGACATCTAACACGGATGAAAAGCATCAAGCAGACAGACCCAAAGCGTTACGTGGTACAGCTTCAGAACCCAGGCTCACAAAAACGAAATCATGTGAGCAAAATCGGTTGAACTGTGAAACATTTTAAACTGCGTTTAAAAGAAATAAGGTCGGTCCTCATAAAACCGGCAAAATCGGTGTCACGTGACCTGGTCACATGGCGATCGGCAGTTTTTCAGAGCAACCGGCTCTGTCCACCCACTAAAATCTCAAAAACACCGCGATTAAACAGTCTTTTCAAAGACAGTAATGGACAAACAAGCACGGAAACCCGTCTGGGACCAGCAGCTGTTAAGCGAAAAATGACGAGGAGCGGGGCTTCACCCACTGCGCATGCGTCAACACATACAGCGTAATCGACCAATCACAGCGAAGACAGAACTGTAGTTCTAAAACCCAAGTGTTCATGGGAAATTGTGTCTTCCAAACCTAACGCCGCCCACGCGCGACGTGCCGTTCGAGCGGTGCGTTCACGGACCTGCGGTCTTTTGAACTCTAGCGAGGAACGGACTTTTCAACGTTCTAAAACAGTCATAAATATCGCAAAACACCGCGGTTAAGCCAGTCTTCGACGATATCACGCGCATAGAACTTAAACAACACAAATAAACCGTCAGAAATGTGTGCAAAAATGAATCTGACAACCAGAGTCTACAGAAACCAACGTTCTTTGAACACAACACACAATGGACCAATCACAGCGTTTTAAGCAGCCATCTTGTCGGTACCGTTTAGCATTATAGCTCGATCCAAAGTACTGGACTCTCTTTCACAAAATAAACGACTTTTACACCGCAGAAAATTCTGTTAACGAGCACAACACATCCAAGCCAACTCTCACGCCCCCAGGGGAGGCAGCACGCTAACTGTGTACAACAACAGACTTTACGTCAAACGGAACCGGACCTCGGTCTGGCCCAAAGCGGAGTGGGTTTTCCCGAACCTCGGCAAACACGTTGTAACAGATTAGGTAAAAATGGAGCAGCAAATGTGTGACACAGCTTCAACAGAAAATCGCAGATGTAATAGAATGAAACAGGATCGTGACACGGCGGTCACCACAATGAAAAATGCATGCAGTCTAGCGACACGTAATGAAACGTCTCACAAGCACAGACAAAACACTTATCACGCACCCGCTCCAAGCATACGTTCAAATGTGAATGAAAAAATAATTCTAACGGGAAAACAATCCAGACAATGCGATTAGCAACTCCCGGACACTCACCAGCCAAAACTATTCTTACAAGCCCAAAACTAGGATGTAAACTAATGCCAACAAACACCGTCAACAAAAACAAGCTACAAAAACAACTTATCAATTTAATCTTTCAGAAGACCGTCACGAGCCACCAATAAATGTAACAATATAGGAGTTATTAGTCAGTTTACTGACTACCTATAGTTTAGACGTGCAGCTATGAGCAGACTTTTATCTGCACAAACTGCCACCAAAGTGCGGGGTCTCAACTTTTTCAGATTAAATCAACAAATCTAACGATGTGATTAGCCAGAAATGTAATTTCACGCTTAGACTTCAATTTATGTTGGTCTACCAAAAGAATAGACCTTTTATTGAAACTATCACAAGAATTACATTAACATTTGTATCGATATTAGCTCTGATTTAATAACTACGTTGACAAGAATTCAAATTAAAACAAACAGACAGTTGGACCTTTCTGTTGGCACATTACTTAAAGTTTACCATGATGAAAATAAACATAAGGAGGAGTTTAAGGAGGAAAGATAAAAGATTGAAATGAAATGGTTGAATCTTATCTTGAGATGTTTAACCAGTGATAGCACCCTCTGCTCGGTTTCGGCTGGACGTCCGTCCCGTGATGAAACACTTTTACCTTCGTGAAGATGATCCTGTCTCAACTCCGGTAAATTAGTCAAGCCAGACGCGCAGGCTGCTGCGTTTTACAGGCGACCACTTTCATCTTGCCACGGTCTCGTGAAGTCTGCGTCGGCCTCCCAGAGTGATGCCTGGTTCTGGTTTTGTTCAAGATAACTTCAGAAAGAGTGTCACCGCTTGGAGCTGTGACACTCGAAGTGGTTCACAGCTGACGTGCTGTTTGAACCTTTGCTGAAGACGTGGGCCTTTGGTGCCTGGCCGGAACGTACATCAGCTTGGAGAAAAACGTCCGTGCGTCTTCCCTTCTCCCTCAGAACTCTAAAACCCAGTGAGTGCTGAGAACTGAGTCCCAGCACGGAGACAAAACAAAAACCTGCAGGTGTGAAAACAGAGCACTCTCTGTTTAAGCACAGATGAATTGTTTTTAGAACGGACGGGAGACCGAAGATTAAGTTATGTCTAGAACTTCTCCTTCGAAACAAAAACAGTTCAAACAAATACGAAGAATTGTTCATTCAACTTTAGACACATTCTGCATAGAGCAGACAGTTTAAAGCACGATCATTCTGAGATGTTCTCTTAACTTTGTCATATTTAAAATATACCAGCTTAGTAAAATCATCATTGAAATGACAAAAATACTGTTTGATCAATTCTGAATTAACACACATTAAAGAGAAAGTTCAATCTGATTAATTAGTGTCCATTAATTCATAATAATTGTTAACCAAAATAGTGTTTACTCGTCTCCTTGAAGGCTTCAAGAAGGTGTAACACTGAGAGTTCCAAAGAGATGCAGAGAGGTGTCCTTGAAGGTCAAGACAGAGGCCTATATCACTACAGAAGTTTATGTTAAATGTTAGTTGGCAAGGGTTTGATGTTATGGATAGATAACTCCACAGTGGAGGTTTTAGGTTAAACTTTGCATTGGCAAAAAAAAAAAAGCAGGATATGATGATTTTGACTTGTTTTGCACATAAAGTACTTCCGCAGCTTGAATTTTTCTGCATATTTAGGACTCTGCCTGACAGCGGAGGCTTCACCCAAGTTGAGTGGTGTTTCAGTAGTAGAAGTAAAATCTTGTGAAATCCAGTCAAGTTCTTCTTTTTTTAATACAACTTTTCATTTAAAAGTTTATTTTGTCATTTATCCCCATAGTTTAATGTTATTTCTTAAATAAACGATGTGGATGCAGTATTGACGCTGGAAAAACGCTTGAATTTATTTTGGCTCTGTTTCTGGGTGTGAGAGCGAGAAGGAGAGAAATGAAAGCATTCCATCAAGTTCAGAATATCTCAGGAAGTGGGTGGGGTAACGTTACGTTCTCGTCTACAAAAGTGAAACCTGCAAAGGCCAACTTTGTTGTTTTAGTCACAATTTTATGTTGTGGTTGAGACAGGGTTTAGAAACCTGTGTAGAACAAACATGAGCAGGATGCGTTAAATCATAAAACAACACTACTTTGTTTTGTTTCCTTTCTGCAATTTCCTACTTTCTAAGGGTTACAACTGAATTGTAGAGCCAAATATAAATATAACATGAGACAAGCTAAAGCCAAGTGGGGAAAATGAAGCATTAATGCTTTTCAGTGTCTTAAAACTGACACTTTAAAGCAGTGAATTCTTGTCAAACCTTCACTAGAGATATTCCTGAATACTGCAGCTCTGTTATGTAATTGTACTGTTAAATAAATGAGAGATGACACAGAAAGGGGTCACACAGAGGGAGCAGCAAACGGAAATACGGTTATGGTACTGGGGCCTCATGTATCAAAAACCTGCGTGGATTTCCTACTGAAAAGTGACGTACGGTGAAATCCAGAAAAGTGTCTACGCACAAAAAGATCCAGATTTATCAAACTGTGCGTACACCTGAATCCACGCACATTCCTTTTGTACATCACAATTGACGTGGAACTGAGCGCACGTGAGACACCTCCCCTGACACGCCTACATTTACATATGTTAAACAGATGCAAATTACTTCCTGCATGTGTGAAGGACATGTTTGTTTGATCCCTGCGCGATCAGAAATGATTTCTAGATTCGGGAAAATAATGAATTCAATATAATATGAGTGAGGACAAACATCCTAAGTAAGAATAGTAATAAAATGTGTTCATCATGCAAAGAACGAGTGATTGTCGGTATTTGTGTGCGCGCGCACCCTGCTGTGGTGCGCGAACCGGCTCATTCATTCATTCTGTGTGGAAATATTAACTTTGCGCACGAGTTTATTACCATTATTACTGTAAACACAGAGGAACTTACTTGGATGTTTGCTAGAACATAGATCTTTGTTTATGTAGATGATGTGAAGAAACGAGTCTGTGCGTCTTGGTGGAGACTTTTCATGACATGATGTTGGAGTCTCCAGACGCAGCGCGCGCCCCGCAGCCCTGTGCGCAGTCTGTCTGTGAAGCTTTTGCTCTCCTACAAGTTATATAAGGTGTACTTTCACGTGTCATTTTGGAGAAATCTACAATAAACGCAGATAATGAAACACCTCCAGCTGCCGTGTCGACACCGGTGAGGGTGCGCGCGCGCTCCAAGCGCGACCACTCAGCCTTTGGAATCATATGGATGAGACCATTCCATTGGACATGATCCGGCTTTGTGTGGACTGGACTGCACAGTCCCGATCGACCTGCAGCTCCCTCTGTGGAACAGTTTGACCGCTGCTTCTGTATGCACGCGTGATGCACGGCTCCCCAGAGCGCAGCAGTAGTGCCAAACTGGAAAATTATTATTTCTGAAAACGGCTGATAAGCCATATCCTAGATCGGAAAACTATATCTGTTTCTAAATAAATGCTCTGCGTGTTACACTATTTATTATAACCTCCAGTAAGGCTGAATGAATCCGTTCCTGTTAAATTTATTTTTGGCACAACGTTGCGCGTCCTTTATTTCACTGCGTCATGTGGATGTAATACTTGTTAATCGTGTGTTTGGAGGGAATATTAATCATTTTCACATCTTGAACTGTTAATAATAATAATAATAATAATAATAATAATAATAATAATAATGAATTCAATTTATAACGCACTTTTCATTAATGGAAATCTCAAAGTGCTACAAGGTGCAACATATTTGAATGTCAATAAGACAAATAATAAAACAATTAAAATCAACAACAGTATCAACTCAGATCAAAAGTAGAATCATGAGGAGGAAGAGTATGCTCGGTTGAAAAGAAAGGTCTTCAAGCCGCTCTTAAAGTCAACCACAGACTGTGGGGCTTCAGTTTCTCTGAAACACCTGTAAGTGTCGCCAAAGGAACAAGAACCACAGAAACGTGCGTACGCCTGCTCGGGAGCTTGCGTGGATATGTACCTGGATGCGCATATATTCACGTTCAGTTCAGTTTTGATACATACGGGCTTTTGCGTGGAAAGTGACGTGCGCAATGTTTTTGTGCGCACGCACGGTTGATACATGAGGCCCCTGGTGGTTTCGTGGACTCCTTTAGAATGTGAACGTTTCTGGCTGAAACGCTCAACAAACTGCCCCACCCTGTGTGAAGAGTTCCTCTGAGATTTTCACAGTTCTGGTAATTTCAGTGGCTTAAAGTCAAAGCAAATTATTTATAAAGCACATGTAAAAACAGCCGGTCATAACCAAAGTGTTGCGCAATAATAGTTATATAAAAAAGAACGACAAAGGTAAAAGCAAGTTAAAACTAGATTAAGAAAGTATCACCAAGAGAAATACCGGTGATTCTTGTACCACTGAAAGTAGAGCCCGACCGATATATCAGGGCAGATATTTTAGACCGATATACACGTTTGGGAACCTATTGTATCGGTGATATTTGTCCCATTATGCGCCGATATAAACACTTCTAATTTTCACCTCTAAAATGCTGGAAACCAATTGTACAATGTATCCAGCAGAGGGCGCATGTGGACTACTTTCAAGTCATGACTGTTCACTTAAGTTTCACTTTCACATGCAGCACAGCCGAAGCAGGGCGCACTACTGTGTAGCGTATTTTGCTGAACAGAGCATGACAAGTTAATTTTAACTGATCTGTTAAAAAAAATATATATATACAATAATAAATTATCTTCAGTTCTCCAAACCACTTGTCATTAGCTACATGGCTTTCAAGTTCCACTCGCTGTTTACTTAGATTCTTGGGGGTGGACAAAGCTAACAATAATACATTTCAGCCATTATATTGGCATTAGCATTAGCNACACACACAGTATCTGTATCGGTGATAGCCAGAATTTCCATATTGTTTGGGCTTTAATTAAAACACTCACACTGGTTTAAATATCAATGAAACTTAACATGTTTTTTTTAAATAAATTAAAAACAGGAAGTGAAGAAGCCTATCTACTATTAAGGCAACCTGTTCCAGAACTTGGGAGCCCCTCTCCTCGCCAATCAAAGCTTCAGACTAGTTTCTGGGACAACCACAAGCTACTGATCAGATAATCACGGGGCTCATGAAGGAACGAACGTTTGAAGCATTTCAGAGAGATACAACGGGGCAGAACCATTTAAAAAATGTATAAATTAACATGAGAATTGTACAACCAATTCTGCGACACACAGGGAGCCAGTGGAGTGAGGACAGGACAGGTGAAATAGGTGTTCCAAATAAGAGACAA
The DNA here is from genome assembly GCA_038048925.1 of Garcialebias charrua. Taxonomy (NCBI): domain Eukaryota; kingdom Metazoa; phylum Chordata; class Actinopteri; order Cyprinodontiformes; family Rivulidae; genus Garcialebias; species Garcialebias charrua. The sequence goes on from JBBPBX010028446.1 coordinate 29,708, forward strand.
GCAGCAGCATTTTGAACAAGATGAAGGGAGGAAACATCTGTTTCATGCAAGGGAAAGTAATCTCAAATAAAAAGTCAAACTCAATGTTTCTCTATTCAAAATGCATAAAACCAATTTTCTAAATGGCTCAGCACAGCTAATGAGCTTGTTTGTGAGAGCAAATTTAAAAACATTCTATCAAAACCATTTCCTTTAATTATGTCTAATTTATATCAAAGATGGACTTCTGCTGTTATCAATGATACAGATTAGATCGTAACTTGATGGAAATGGAAAGATTTATGGTACATGACGTGGAAACGCCACAAGATAAGCACTTAGTGATTTCCTGTGAAGAGTTTAGTTCTGATTGCCCTCGTATTGTGTCTTATAAAGCCATTACTCACAAAAAGGCTCACGCTTCAATGAAGGAAGCATGCCAATATGAGAGAGGAGACATGTTAAAAAATATCTAGTTAGTCTTTAATATAAAAGTAGATGAATATGTTCCTGTCTTTTCAAAACCACTCATTATCCTGTGTTTACACAATCTGTGGCACAGTAAATTACACACTGAGGATGTGTAAATGAGAAGGAAAGAGCAGATAATAAGCTGGGTCATTCTGATTAACCATAAACTTTGCATGCATGAGGAAATTCCTGGAAACTTTCCTGTTAAGGCAGTACATTTCACACCCCAGACTAGATAAATATGAGCTCTCCTTCACTTCCTTCCTTTTATTGTTGCTGTGGATTTCTAGGAGAGAAGAAGAAGCAAGACAGCTTACTCTATTCAATCTTAAAACGTTGGTGTTATTTTCTTGACGTAGCTCACTGTTGTTCATCTTCCTCACTAATAATAATAATGAATTCAATTTATAACGCACTTTTCATTAATGAAAATCTCAAAGTGCTACAAAGTGCAACAGAATTAAATGTCAATAAAACAAGTAATAAAACAAGTAAAATCAATAACAGTATCAACTAAGATCAAAAGTAGAATCATGAGGAGGTAGAGTATGCTCGGTTGAAAAGAAAGGTCTTCAAGCCGCTCTTAAAGTCAACCACAGACTGTGGGGCTCTCAGACAGTCAGGAAGAGAGTTCCACAGGCGGGGGGCAGCCACACTGAAAGCCCGGTCTCCCATGGTCCTTAATTTGGTTCTCGGAATGTGAAGGAGATTACTGTTCTGTGACCGCAGCGAACGGGTGGATGAGTATGGAATAAGAATATCCTTCAGATAATCTGGTGAAGCTCCATGTAAGCATTGATGTGTAATGAGAGCAGTTTTGTACTGAATTCTGTAGGCGACAGGAAGCCAATGAAGGTTATGGAGAATGGGCGTAATATGTTCAAATTTACGAACTCTCAACAAGATCCTTGCTGCACTGTTTTGAATATATTGAAGCTTCTGAAGGTATTTACCAGGGATTCCAATAAACAGGGAGTTGCAGTAGTCGAGCCTGGAGGAGACAAAAGCATGGACGAGCTTCTCAGCATCGGAAAAAGTTAGGGATGGGCGAAGTCTGGAGATGTTTCGAAGATGGAAGAAGCAAGTTTTAAACAGAAGCTTAATGTGATTTTCAAATGTAAGATTGGAGTCCATTTTTATTCCAAGATTAGTAAAATGGTAAATGGAGCTTATTTATATAGCGCTTTTTAGCCCCCTATGAGGGGCCCCAAAGCGCTTTACAATACCAGCCATCCACCCATTCATACACTGGTAGCGGTAGCCTGCCTTGCAAGGCGCCATCCAGACCTACCGGGAGCAACTCGGGGTTAAGTGTCTTGCCCAGGGACACAACGACACATGGTGGGCGGACGCGGGATTTGAACCTCCAAACTTCCGATCGGGGGTTGACTGCCATTACTACTGTGCCATGGTCGCCCTAGTAACAGAGGTGGAGAGGGGGGTGTCTTGTCCAGAAAAGGAAAGTGTTGTTATAGGAGATGTTTGTACCTGGTGAGGGGTGCCAATCAGTATGGCCTCAGTCTTGGAGCAGTTTAATTGAAGAAAGTTCTGATTCATCCATGCCCTAATTGCCTCCAGGCAGGCAGAGAGGGCAGTGAGTGAAGATGGAGATGACAAGGTGGAAGATGAGGATGCTCCAGTCCTGATGTAAAGCTGTGTATCGTCGGCATAACAGTGAAAAGAAATGTTGAACTGATTAATAATTTGACCTAAAGGCAGCATGTAAAGGGAAAACAGCAGGGGCCCCAGAACCGACCCCTGAGGGACACCACAGGAGACACAGACTGTCTGGGACGTGGCGTTGGGAGGGGTCTGCAACCTGCGGTTCTTTGGTGCCTTCTTAACGGCTCTTTCAAGCTTTGACCAAAGCTAACATAAAACTGAATTTTATTTTATTTAAAAACAAAAAAGGACTAGTTTTAGTGTTTTTCCATTGTTTCTTTTGCAGATATGTGAATACTGGAACAAGTACAAGGAGTAAAACATACTCACTTTATTTCTATACAGTAGTTCCTCGCTACTTCGCATTTCGTTTTTCGTATAGATTCACTCTGTTGCGGTTTTTCAAAATAAGATTGGATGCTACACATAATGGCTGATTGATGGATGAGCCACGTGACCGGCATGGGATTTTAATTTAAAATAAATAATTTTACACCTGTGTGCAGCCCACAGCTGTGGGAGGAACTTCTTCCTGCAGCTGATCTGCTGATCTCCATGCAGAGCAGAGAAGTGGGTGTGGCCGAGGGTGCAGCCGGAGACAGAGAGCTGAAATCATGACATTATGTGCTTTTTTACAGCGTTTAGAGTGTAGGAACATTGTTTAGAATATTGCAAGAGTGTGGCAAGGGTTTAAAACACCTTAATATATATCTACTTTCTATCTATCTATCTATCTATCTATCTATCTATCTATCTATCTAT
>JBBPBX010028447.1:0-17595 GCA_038048925.1 Garcialebias charrua
TATATAATAATATATATATATATATATACATAAACTGGTTCATATCCAAATTACTATGGTAAAGTATGATGAGTTATTCACCAACATACTTTCGAAGGTAGTACTGTAAATCTTTTCACTTACTGGGATGTTCTTTCTTTCAATCAGCATTTGAAATGAAATTTTCCAGTCCTTGTACTTGATAGGATCACCAACAGTTTTCCATTTGTCATAACTGAACTTGAAACGAGTTTGAAGCTTGTTTAATCTTTCTTCATGCAGTGCTTGGCCTTTCTCTGTGAGTTTTCTCTGTCTTACACTTTTCCTCAAGCTCTCAGCTGAAACAGCTTGACTTGTGCTTGGCTCTAATGGGTTTATATCTGCGGCTTCTTCTTCCTGATTTCCTTCTCGCTGCAACTCCACAGCTTCAGCATCACAGTCGTTTTGCATGGCCTTCTCACTGCTCATTGTATACTTTGGGCCTTATTAATTCAGTTTAACGTTAATGTCCTTATATTAAAGTCTGTAGCTTTAACTTAGCTTAAATACTACCTTTTTTAATTTGTTTATAAACTTGAATAATCCCCTGTTTTTCTTTTCTTTTCAAAACGAACCTAAATGTGGTGTGGGTTTAATTCCCCTTTTAAATACCACCCTTTGAATATATTTACAAACTGAAATAATTTTCACTGCAAAGATCAAGTTAAGCGTGGTATTATAAATCTTAAATCAGAATAAGAAATCTTTCATTTGTTACAAACAGAAAATTATTTCAATGTCAAACAAAATTATACAACTTGCTGCCCTTTTTTCCCTTTTTTTGTGTTCACGCTTAATTTGTCAAACACTTGTAATTCACTTAAAATTAGCTTGGTAACAATCACCTTGTATGAAACAAAAATTTTCTTAACTTTTAAACTTGTGCCTCTTTACCACAGCAGGTTAAAGCACTTACAGAGTGCCTTTAAAGTTAGCTAGGTTAATTCAACTGTTCACCATTAACTTATTTTAAAGGTGTTACCTGCTAGAAGATTAACCACACTGAACTCCTGAACACTGTCTACCTCTGCGCTTGCAGCGTCTCTCTCTTTGATCCCAGAGAGTGACGTCACCGCTTAACGAGTTCAGTGCTTCTCCGCTCCTCCGCTGCTGAGGGCTTCTCTCCTCCCTCTGCTCCTCTCTAGACACAGCACTCTCAAGCACGTAGCAGGCACGTAGAGTTCTGACTGAACTCCAACAGTAGCAGACTGAGTTCAGACACTATCCGTTCACAAACAAACAAAAAAAAAAAACTTCCTTCGGGGGTGGGGCCCCCAAAAGTGCCAGGGCCCCGGGCTGAAGCCCAGGGAAGCCCCTGCGAAAATCCGGGCTTGCTCTTAACTACCGGCCGCCTCGTTCCAAGAACTTCATCAGTGACTTTTTTGATTTCCTGGCGGAAATTACAACTAAATATTCTCGGGTCGTCATTTCAGGCGACTTCAACTTGCATGTATGTTGTCCTGAGAAGCCCATGGTTAAGGACTTTTTAGATTTATTGGACTCATTTAATTTAACACAACACGTGAACCCTCCCACACAGTAGCGTGGACATTTATTGGACCTTGTTTTAACATGTGATGTGACCGTTTCAAACCTTGAAATAGGTGACAACGTTTTCTCAGACCATGTGCCAGTCCAGTTTCAGTTCACCCTCCCCCTTCTAACTCCTAAAACATGCATTTCTGCATGTAAAGGCAGGAATGTTAACCATTTAACTGCCGCACGTTTCACTGAGGTTTACAACAATGACGTTAATTCAGCCCCCATTGTTCCTCTCCAGCACTGAGGAGCTGACAAACCAGTTTGACTCTGTTTGTTTAAAGGCTCTGGATCAAGTGGCTCCTATTAAATCTAGGAGACCAAAACTCAGAGCAGAACCGTGGTTGAATGACACGACCAGAGCTGTCAGGCAGCAATGCCGAAAGGCGGAGAGAAAATGGAAAAAAGACAGACTGCAGGTCTCTTTTCAAATGGTAAAAGTGAGCTGGCGCCGATATCAGAAAGCAATGAAAACTGCTAAATCACAATACTTCTCTGATATCATTGCTGCAAACTCTCGCAATCCTCGAGTTCTGTTCTCCACCCTAAACTCTGTTCTCCACCTCACCGAACAATCACCCCTGGAAGCCTCGACTGATCTGTGCGAGAACTTCCAACATTTCTTTTTAGATAAAATCGCAACCACCAGGGCTCTCATTTCTCCTCCATCTCACGATCCATCCATCCCACCTCAATCTGTTACTGTTTGTGACCATTTTGAACCAGTCTCTCTGTCCTCTCTAGAGCGGGTCATGTGCAACCTGAAACCATCTGGCTCCCCCTTTGATGTGGTCCCCCCTCGGCTACTAAAGGAGGTTTTTCACACTCTAGGTCCCTCCATTCTCTCTATTGTAAATAGCAGTCTATCCTCGGGTGTGGTGCCAAAATCATTAAAACATGCTGCTGTTCAACCCCTCCTGAAAAAACCAAACCTCGACCCGTCAGTATTATCCAACTTCAGGCCTGTCTCCAGACTCCCATTTGTATCTAAACTTCTAGAGAAAATAGTTGAGTCCCAGCTAAAGTGCTTCCTGGAGGATCACGCTATCCCCGAGCTATTCCAATCTGGCTTCAAATCCCTCCACAGCACTGAGACTGCCCTACTGAAGGTTTTTAACGACATCTTCCTATCCACAGACACTGGTGACTCTGTGCTGCTTGTCCTATTGGACCTCACATCCGCTTTCGACACCATCGACCATGAGATCCTCATTGCTAGGTTGGAGCAGTGGGTGGGCATCTCAGGATCAGCCCTAAACTGGTTCAGATCCTACCTCTCTGACAGGTCTTTTTGTGTGTCCATCAATGATTTTACTTCTGCAGTGGCGGCTCTTAAATGGGGGGTTCCGCAGGGGTCCATCCTGGGTCCTCTCTTGTTCTCCTTATACCTGCTGCCACTCGGTGCTATTTTCCGGAAACACAATATACCCTTCCACTTCTACGCTGATGACTGTCAAATTTACTTCCCCCTAAGACAAAATGGTACAGGCTCTATTCAACCTCTGCTCGACTGCCTGGCTGACATCAGGGACTGGATGGCTTTAAATTTCTTAAGCTTCAACGATAAGAAGTCTGAAGCCATATTGTTCCTTCCCAATGACACAACCTCGAACCACTGCATTGACCTTTCTGCTCTACCCCTGTCCGAAAAACAAAAAGTCACAAATCTGGGAGTGATAATGGATCCTTCCATGAAACTCAACAGTCATGTAAACATGATCGTCAAATCCTGTTTTTTCCAGCTGAGGCGTCTGTCTAAGCTGAAGCCCATATTATCAAAAAACAACCTGGAGACAGTGATTCACGCATTCATTACATCTAGGCTTGATTACTGCAATTCACTTCTGCTTGGCGTCAGTCAAGCCACCATTGCACAATTACAACTGGTTCAGAACGCAGCTGCCCGATTTTTAACCAGCACACGCAAAAGAGAGCACATTACACCAGTCTTGGCCTCCCTTCACTGGCTACCGGTTCATCTTCGAATCCAATTCAAAATTCTCATGTATGTCTACAAATCGCTGAACAGTCTCGCCCCCGCCTATCTCTCGGATCTGATACACCCATATGTCCCTCCACGTGCTTTGAGGTCAGAGGACCGGGTACTCTTAAGAGTTCCAGAAACTCGCCTTAAGCGCAGGGGTGACAGGGCGTTCTCTGTAGCAGGCCCAAGACTCTGGAACGAGTTACCGCTGCTCATCAAACAGGCCCCCTCCCTCTCAGTTTTCAAATCCCGGTTAAAAACTCACTACTACTCCATTGCTTTCAATGCCAGCTGATTTTTATTTGATCGTTTTACTTATGATCTGCAATGTTTTTATGTTTTTTGTGTTGTACTTCATTGTCTGTGTTGCCTGTTACATGTTTGTTTGTTCAGCACTTTGGTGTGGACTTGTTCCTGTTGAAAGTGCTTTATAAATAAAATGGTATGGTATGGTATGGTATGGTATACTGTACAGTACAAACGTATTTTTGGCATATTTTCAAAATAAACATTTTGCAAGTCTTTATTTTGTCCTTTTTTTTTTGTACCGAAAATAAACCGAACCGAGCCCTCCTTGTAGTTGAACCGAACCGAAATGTGATTTTAGCGTACCGTTACACCCCTAATAGTCTATAATTGCATTAAAGCGATTAATAAAATCTTGGCCAACCAAAAATGGGAACGAGTCAACCGTAGACACATATACCGGATGGTCTAGTGTCACTTCGCCAATCTGCATGTGAATCATGGCTATAGCTATTAGGGTTGATCTCGTCTCTGAGAGACCCTGCATTTCTATAGCACATTTTGTGAGGGGTATTTCTCTGTCAGTACTGTTAGTGGTGGTCCTCAGCTCCTCGAACAGTCTGGCGGACATAATAGATAAGTCGGCACCGCCGTCCAGGAGAGCATCATGTGTGAGGACCCCTTCAAATGTGATTGACAGGTAAGCCTTCTTAGCGGATCCCTTTCTGATAAATTTACACAGGAACCTCTTGGGTTTAGGCCAACGTCTCTTTTGATGTTCACCTTTTTCTGTGCCATGTCGGATCATCTGACCCATCAGCGCAGAAGCAGCTGCTGATGAGTCCGAGTGTCCGGTTTGCGACAGGTCACCGTCGTTGACGTTCGAGTTTTTCCTATTTTCTGTTGAGAGGCTCTCGTAATCTGTAACAATGATGTCAGGGTGGCTGTTAGCGTCTGTGACAACGTTGTTATCTGTCTGCTAGGAGTGTTTGTCAACGACAGTGCTACACATTGCCTCAGGTTGGTTATCCTTATTTGTTTTTTTGAAATTTTCTACCATCAGACGTAGTATCTCTGAATCTTCTGCATTCATAGGTTTAGGGCCCTTTTTCTGGGACTTTTGTGATTGTTTTCTGATCTCAGACTGTTCCGTCTGAGGTGCAGGAGGAGCATGTCCACGGCTCGGGGGTCCCTTCCGGACCACCCTGGTTTCGGGGGTCCCCTCTGGGACCACCCTTGGTTCGGGGGTACCTGTTGGGACCACCCTTGGTTCGGGAGTACCTGTTGGGACCACCTTTGGTTCTGGGGTACCTGTTGGGACCACCCTTGGTTATATGGGTTACCTCTGTATCTATAATCTTCACTCTTTGGACGTGTACCCCCCTTTTTTTCATTCATTCATTCAACCTTTATTTATACAGGCTAGCCTCGTTGAGTCACGGGGACTCATTTACAAGAGGGACCTGTCTCACTCACACCAAACAACCATCCACTCTCACACTCACACCTAGGGTCAATTTAGAGTCACCAATCAGCCTAACAAGCATGTTTTTTGGTCTGTGGGAGGAAACCGGAGTACCCGGAGGAAACCCACGCATGCACGGGGAGAACATGCAAACTCCACCCAGAAAGGCCCCGGACCGGGATTTGAACCGGCAACCTTCTCGCTGAGAGGCAGCAGCTCTACCAGTTGTGCCACCGTGCTACCTTTTGATCCTTGTGTTCACCCTTTGTGTTCGGCTTGAACCACTTTGGGTTATTTTTCCAGCGGTTACATTCATTTTGTGGTTCGTCAGGTTGAAATATCTGTTTCTTCTCACCTTTTATAGGATAGGGAGCAAATGCTCGCGTCCCTTCCAGCTCCAGCGACTGGGATTCGGCCTTTGCACTTGTGAACACCTCAACGGGTGCTCTGCATTGCGTGTGAGCCTCAAAAACATTTATGGCACACTGTTTCATTTCCTTGACGGTTTTCACTCTGAAATTAGCCATCACTTGTACTAACAGTTTTATATCAGGGTGGAGATTTTTTCCGAAAAGGTATTTAAAACCTACCTCGTCTTCCATGCCCGGTTCATTGCGATTACCAAAGAAAACCTAGGCTATTCTCTGGTAATACACTTGTGGATGTTCATTTTTTCCTTGCACGACCCTCTCGGCATCTGGATAGCCACCAGGCCCCATGTTGTTAGTGAACTCTTGTATGAGAGTATCACACAAAAGTCTGTAATCTTTTTTTATGGCGTCTGGTTGGCGAACAATGAAGGCATATACATTCCAGTCTGCGGTGAGCCTGATCAGCGCAATTTTATCATCAGCAGTAGCATTCGGAAAATTACTCAGTTGGAAGTCAAGGGAATCTAGGTAGGCCTTGGTGTGGATTGAACCCAACGGTCCTGGATCAAAGTGTTGAATGTATCTTGAAAGCTTTTGGATTTCAGGTATTGGAATAGAAAGTTGAGGACCATTGTTATTCCCATTTACCTGTGATCCCGGTGCAGGTGTTGTTGTTGAGTATGCATATCCCTGTTCCGACTAGCGGATCTTAACAGGTATGATGAGCTGTTCTGCATCACCGGGTGGAGGTGGTGGGGGTGGGAAGCCTTGAGACTGCTTTGCCACTACATCCATCCACCTTTCCATCCATCCATCCATCCATTTTCGTCCGCTTATCCGAGGTCGGGTCGCGGGGGTAGCAGCCTAAGTAGGGAGGCCCAGACTTCCCTCTCCCCAGCCACATGGAGCAGCTCCTCTGGGGGAATCCCAAGGCGTTCCCAGGCCAGCCGAGAAACATAGTCCCTCCAGCGTGTCCTGGGTCTTCCTCTGGGTCTCCTCCCGGTGGGACATGCCCGGAACACCTCACCAGGGAGGCGTCCAGGAGGCATCCTAACCAGATGCCCGAGCCACCTCAACTGGCTCCTCTCGATGTGGAGAAGCAGCGGCTCTACTCCGAGTCCCTCCCGGATGACTGAGCTTCTCACCCTATCTCTAAGGGAGAGTCCAGACACCCTGCGGAGAAAACTCATTTCAGCCGCTTGTATCCGAGATCTCGTTCTTTCGGTCACAACCCAAAGCTCATGACCATAGATGAGGGTGGGAACGTAGATCGATCGGTAAATTGAGAGCTTTGCCTTTTGACTCAGCTCTCTCTTCACCACGACAGACCGGTACAGCGCCCGCTTCACTGCGGATGCTGCACCTATCCGCCTATCGATCTCACGCTCCAGTTTTCCCTCATTCGTGAACAAGACCCCGAGATACTTAAACTCCTCCACTTGGGGCAGGACCTCATCCCCGACCCGGAGAGGGCATGCTACCCTTTTCCGGCTCAAGACCATGGCCTCGGATTTGGAGGAACTGATCCTCATCCCGGTCGCATCACACTCGGCTGCAAACCGCTCCAGCGAAAGCTGTAGATCACGAATCACATCACATCCACCTTTCCCTTTCTTTAAAAAGGTTTTCTTTAGTTAAGGTCAGTTCCGCCTTACTTACATTCAATTCTCTGCGTAAACATTCAATTTCAGTTTGTAACGTTGTGCACTGTTCACTGAGTTTTTTGTGTTCCTCGAATTGTGTGCTCCCTTTTATTTGTTCTTGTAATTTATCATAGTCAACTTTCAACCTTGTGCACAGGTTGTGAGCTTCTTCTCTTTGTCCCATGCTGTCTTTTAGTGTTTTAGACAGCGACTGTACCTGTTGTTGTAATTTTTCATTCTCTCTTTCAGACTCCTCATACTTTTGTTCTCTGGAACGAATGCTTTCTTCATATGTTTTTGTTTGCGACTGTATATCAGTTTTTAAACTTTCAATCTCTGTATTTGTTGTTTCTTTGTACGATACAAATTTTAAAGTGGTATCTTTGTGTTTATCTTTTTCATCATCCAGTACCACATCAAGGTCCCCGCTCCTCTCCATTTCATGGTCCAGTCTGGCCTTCAACAGAAGGGCCAATTTGGCTAGACGTTCGGCGTTTAGCTTTTTACCATATTTTATACCTGTTGCTAGACTTTCTAAATCTGTGTCCATAGTCAAGATGTCCATTACTGCTACCTCATCACCATACTCTACGAGGGGTTTTGTTAGCAGTTTAAAGGCATTATCAACATAATCTGTGTCTTCTGAATCAAAGTCTGAATCCTCAAGCGCTGGGATTTTCTCCTCCTCTTATGCTGGAGTCTGCTCTCCTTCAGCATCCTTCAAGGATGAGGATGGTACGACGTCATCTGATTGTTTATCCATATTTGTTTTGAGTCTGTAAATATCAACAAACTGGTACATGTGTGTGTTATTCTAAATTTTTTCCATTTAAATTAACATTAGTGTTGTAATTGTACACAAAGAATGTAAAAAATGCAATTTTTAACTAAAAGTGTACAGATATGTACACCAATTCTGTTTAAAATGCAAAGATGTAAAGAGCTCAATGCAAAAATGCTCTGTTCTCCATCATTTTGTTCTTTGATTTAATGTGAAAATCAAAGAGAAGATGCTTTTTGAACATTATTTTAAATCTCTTCAGTATTTAAAATAAGCAAAAATGTTTGTCTGTACCTCTGTTATTCTAATTTTTTTATTTAAAATAAACAGGAGTTTTTTTGTTTGTGTACAGAACAATTTTAAAGGTGGTATCTCACCATAAAAATGCTGACTTTTATGATGTTTTGAGAGAACTTTTAGTAAAATCTCCGTTCGTCTTATGAGTGTAAGCTGTCACTCAAGGGTGTAACACCTGGAAATGACGACAAAAGTGGATGGGCCAACGCAACGTGCGTAGTGCGTCACCAGCTTCCGTATTGAACGAGGCGGAGCTTGTTACACAGATACGTGACGTCAACCAATCAATCACAGCGCTTGTAGTTCTATTCCCAAGCATTCATGGTTAATGTAGTTTTATTACCTTTGACCAATGCAATGTCGGAAATGACGACAAAAGTGGTCTGGTCGCAACGGCGTGCGTCCCCACTTCAGCGAATCAGCGCTAGCTTTACAGATACGAGACGTGATTGACAGATCATAGCTCTCGTTTTATCCAATCACAGTTCATAAACAAACGTGTATGACACGTTGCTTTAACGTTACCTTACAACAGAACACAACTTTACAGACCCTTAAACAACTCAAACGCTTCAAATTAACTTACCAAAATTCTGAAACATGGCAATCACAATTAAAACAGGCACAACTTAGCTACGCTTAGTAACAAAGCACTTCAACTGCAACACAACACAGACTCTCTTGGAGCTGCGTCAAGGGTCGGTTCCGTTCACTTTTAATGGAGCAGAATTCGGGTCTCAGAACCACTATTGTAATAGAATAATGCGGTTGTAAGGTATTTAAACACGTCTGGCATTATTGTAGATGCGCAGTTTAGCAGACTTTAATCTTGTACAAACTGCCACCAAAGTGCGAGTTCTTCCTTTTTCCGATACTAAATTGTTTTTACTGTGATTAGACAAGAATGTAACTTCACAGGAGACTTCAATTTATATTGGTCTACCAAAAAAATAGACATTTTATTGAAACTATCACAAAAATTACATTAAACATTTGTATCGATATTAGCTCTGATTTAATAACTACGTTGACAAGAATTCAAATTAAAACAAACAGACAGTTGGACCTTTCTGTTGGCACATTACTTAAAGTTTACCATGATGAAAACAAACATAAGAAATAGGAGGAAGAAGATGAAAGCTAAGTTAACTGAAATTAATTATTTGAAACAACCAGAGTGGCACCTTCCCATACGGTTCAGCTGGGCTTCTCACACGTTCAGGACACAATCAACGCCTCGTTACCTGTTGACGATATGTCTTGGAGATAAGAGTTGAGGTTTGTGGACATTAACGGACTGTGTTGTCCAGTTCACGCCCAGATGACCTCCGCGCGTGTGAGCTGATTCAGACGAGTAAGAAGAGCCGCTTCTCCCGGCAGGAACAGAGCCAGCTACTGGCTGCACTTTCAAAATAAAACTTCAGAAAACAAACTCTTTCAGAAATGAGTGTTGAGGCACAGCAAGGCTTTGCCGCGACTCTCAGCTGAGACGTGGGTCGAGTTGGCACAATGACCGGGCCGTCTCCAGCTTTTCCAGAGGAGAGAGCAGGTTGACAGTTCGTTCTCCTCGAAACACTAAAAACAAATGCAGGAAGTGCCCATTTATAGGGAGGCGGGATCTGACCCACCTCCTTAATAACTATTGGCTGGTTTTAACAAAATAAAAGATGGAAGTTTAATTCCATAGGCAGAAAGACTCTTGACGGACAACAGGAAAACTGTTTACATAAACGACCAGGTGGACTGTCCTGTTGAGTCTAGCTTGAAGACAAAACAAGAGAAGGAAGAGAACAGCTCTTACCCTGACTTCTGCCTTAGCGACAGAGTCTGCTTGCTTTTGCAGAAATAAAACCAGCAGAAGGTCACAGTCATGCAAGTAACAGATCATCATTAAAAATGACAAAAATATACTGTAGATCAATTCTGAATTAACACACATTAAAGAGAAAGTTCAATCTGATTAATTAGTGTCCATTAATTCATAATAATTGTTAACCAAAATAGTGTTTACTCGTCTCCTTGAAGGCTTCAAGAAGGTGTAACACTGAGAGTTTCAGAGAGATGCAGAGAGGTGTACTTGAAGGTCAAGCCTAAAATATCAGAGGCTAGGTGTATCACTACAATATCCAACAACTTTTCAACAGTAATATGCTTGACTTGCTCTAAAATGTAAAAACACCACACAAAGTAATCTTGTAAATGTTAATAATAGCTTCTAAAAATGACTCTGGTCATTTTTTGAGATGAGATTGCCTCAGCTTGTGGACATGTAATCTGGACCGGGTCTTAAGAACCACCAAACACTTCCCACACAACCTGACAACTACCCACCAAAACTACTTATAGCATTTTAAAAAGTTGAACAAATAACAATTCCAGCTTCAAATGTCAGTACAAGCACTGCTACGACTAGAACACTCTCCAGCTAAAAGTTGTCACCTTCAGAGTTAAAAATTGGATATTATGCAAGCATGATGTTTCAAGTTCATGAGAGATCACAGATTCATGAATAATCCTTCAGAAAACTCGTACGGCCACCAGATATAGGATATTTGGGAGGAGGTCAATATTAAACTGACCTCTTTATCCTTAATTATTTACTTATTCTTTTTGAATAGTAATTTTACGGATTCTTTTCTTTTTCAGTTTACCCAATATTTCTGTGATCAGTTATGATGGACAAATACCATAAAGCCATTAAGTGACAGAGACATTGATTTTAGTTTGGTATGCCAGGAGACACTACCATTTATTTAAAATAAATCAACTAAAATTAACACCATTACACTTGATTGACTGATTTTCACTTTCTTGCAATTTAACACGTCAGCACATTTAAATTACAACAGACATAAATACGGATGTCAATATACTTAGTCTGTGGCTCTTAGCTTAATATAGTTTCCAGCTTAGATTGAGAGGGAAAAGGAAATAGGATAAGAGATGGAGGGGTTGTAAAAGAGGGAAGTTTATCTTGCATTTATAAAACCAGATGACACTCTTCCATACGGGGCCAGCTAAGATATCATCACACATCCAGTAAGCAAACAGCTGCTGCTTTACCTTAAGACGTCCACCTCGGTTCTGGTAAAGAGCTGCGATCAGCCTTGGACTGACGAGTCGTCGGCCCCGCAAGTCCAAGCTGGACTCCACACGTGTTTACCTTGTCAGTGTCGGTGATATTTGCTTTAGTCGGCAGAAGTCATGGCAGTTGTGATTTTTTGGCTCAAGATAACTTATTCCAGAAAGGAATTTAATTAAAAGTTCTGAGCTTATATGCTCGGTTCGAAGTGGACTGATAACAAGCATGTTATCAGCCTTTACTGAAGAACGAAGGTCCTTACAAACGTCCGACAGCTTGAAGAGAAAGTTCACATCTCCTCTTCCTCTCAGGAACTTAAAGTTCCAGGAAAACTTAGAACCCTTAGTAGAGGATCTGAGATCAAAGAATTGTCCTTCTCCGATTGGTTCAAAAAAACCAGTCGAGGAGTTCACTTGTTGTTATCATGGTACAAGGTTACAGCCAGAAGCAGAGAGAAATGTTTAGGAAAAGACAGAGTGTGCTGGAGTCATTCTCATGAAAACAACGGATTAACTGTCTTCTTCATTTCTAAACAAAACGGCCGGGCCTTTCTGACCCGGGCCTTCAACTTTCACACAGTAGGAGTGACACAGTAATGTTTCACATTACAGAATAACACAGCATATAACACATATCATGAAAATGACAAAAAGTTATTCTTTTGATTACATTAGAATAAAATTAACAAAGCCAATAGTCTCTTTTGGTGACTATGTTCTCAGATTACAACTAATGGAATGATTTGTAGTAAACCTCTGTTCACTGAAATGTCAGTAAAGGTCATCACTGGAACGGTTCAAAAAGACTTCAGTTTGACCCTGGGGTGGTCCACTACAGTTTTGTGACATGATGTTGGACATTTGCATATTTGTCACAACATATATCTTGTATCATTCAGCTCTGTTCGTTTTTGCAAAATAAATGATAAATATATTAAAATTTCATTCCAAGTTATGGTAGTTTTTTCTCTGGGACATGCCCCTAAAAATACGCGCATTTCCGCAAAACGTCATTGTGACGTACATGTGGGCACTGGGCATAAGGCAGAGCCTTGCTCTTTTGTTTGGTGTGTTAACTGCTTTCCATACAGATTCATTTCCTGAAAGATCGCCTCTTTTTTTTGTGTAACTTGAAAAATGCTGTCACGTTGTAGCACATTTGGGTGTTCTAATATCAGCAGTGAACAAGTGAGCCTTCACAAATTTCCAAAAGATGAGCAACTTCGACAAGAATGGACAAAGACAAGTACAGAGAACGAGGGACCGATGGTGTATGTCTGCAGCAACCATTTTACTGTCAATTGTTTTTAGGAAAGACCTGGTATAAAATAATCTTTAGCATTACCAGTAAGATTCAGAAGACTTTTAAAACCGGATGCTATTCCTACTATTTTTAAAAGAAAATCTACAGAAGAAAGTGCCACAGGAACTACCACGTCAAAACAATGCAGGGAAGCTACCGTCGGAAAAGAGTAAATCTTTGTGTAAACATAATTGGAGGTGTGTACTGTTTTAGATGATAAACTATATATTTAAAGACCGTGTAAAGTGAATTTCAATATTTTCTTCAATAAACATTATAAATGTCATAATTGTAATCTTGTAAATGAGTAAAAAGTCTCAAAATTGTAGCTCAATTAATTTTGGAGTTATAGATCAAACTGTGTATAAAGATATGTCTGTTTCAGGATTTTTTAGGCGTGTTTTAAATGTGACCGCGTTTCGTCACGCGGTCTTCTTAAGTATAGCCCCACCCCCTGCAGCTCCAGCCGTATAAATTACTTCTTCGCCTCGGTGGAGCCGTTCACTCGCGAATCGCAGATAGCATCAGATAGCAATAGCTATAGCTCCTTTTTTGCTAAGAAAATGCGACAGGTCCATTGCATACTTAGTTATCAACGTGATTACTCTATATTTTAATCACCAACACAGACCCCGCATGCGATGTGACCGGGTCGGACCGGGTGCAGCGAGTCCGCTCATCTTCTAAAATAGCGCTTATTATTAAACACATAACAGCGGAGTTATGAATTATAGTTGTGTCCTCAACTTTAAAAACAAAACCAGAGTTGTTTGTGCACTAAAAACAGCGTAACTCTTGGAAAAAGGAGCTGCTGTTAGAACTCAGATAAAAACAGAGCAGGTTTACTGGATCTCTGCTGCACCTGTCTGCCTCTCCACACACAGCTCAGGCTGTGAAGAACGATGCCGACCGTCACAGTGGTCACTGTCTGACTCAGAGTCTGAGTCTGGCTCTGGAGGTTCAAATGAGTAGGGCTGGAGAACTCCAATTAGGCTGCCAGCCTTCGCGAACATCTTCAGGGTGCAGGACACGGGCGCAGCTGCGCTGAAACCACGCCCACGCGCTGACACGCCCCCAGCGTTTCAGACCAGGGCACAATTATGTTTTTTCATTATTTTTGAGACTTAATTTTATAAGGTAAACAATGTTTTTAATCAGTCAGATTTATATGGGTGATTAATAACACATATTTATGCCGTGTGACAAATTCAAAACACACATTTAATTTTACTTTACATGGTTTTTAACGTGAGCTCATGTTGTTTTACTTCATATACTGTGAGTGTATAAAGGCAATTATCACGGAGGATTCTTCATGTGTGATGCTAAAAAAAATAGCCGACATAAAATCAGGACCAAACACACGTTGCTTGTTATGTACTGTATTTTTAAATTATGTCTGCGCGATCAAGTAACATCAGTAAGTTTTTTTATTCAGGGAGGGTTTATTAATGAGAGTTTTGTGTGATTTACTGTCTTAAAATGATAGATCTCAGACACGATCGGGACTCTGTTAGCTGTAGCCCAAGAACAAAGAAGCCACATCACGAAGCTAACCCCACTTAGCTACTGTGTAAAAAATAAACCGTGTCTAAATCACTTTTCAATTGATCGAGTGTCCAATAACTGTATAGGATGAATAATAACACTTCGATTGCTTTAATACATTCATGTACTAACAATAGGTTGTGTTTGTTCGCTGCTAACACACTAGCCGAGATACAGGCCACGTTGCTATTTATGTATTTTTAAATTATGTCTGCGCGATCAAGTAACATCAGTAAGTTTTTTTATTCATGGAGGGTTTATTAATGAGAGTTTTGGATATTTACTGTCTTAAAATGATAGATCTCAGACGCAATCGGGACTCTGTTAGCTCAGCCCAAGAACAAAGAAGCCACATCACGAAGCTAACCCCACTTAGCTACTGTGTAAAAAATAAACCGTGTCTAAATCACTTTTCAATTGATCAAGTGTCCAATAACTGTATAGGATGAATAATAACCCTTCGATTGCTTTAATACATTCATGTACTAACAATAAGTTGTGTTTGTTCGACATGCTCCGCCATTATTATTTACATGCGCGTTGAGCAGCGGCTACCCACGGGTACGTCACAATGACGTTTTGCGGAAGTGCGCAGATTTTTAGGGGCGTGTCCCAGAGAAAAAACTACCATAACTTGGAATGACATTTTAATATATTTATAATTTATTTTGCAAAAACAAACAGAGCTGAATGATATAAAATATATATGTTGTGACAAATATGCAAATTTCCAACATCATGTCACAATACCTTTAAGTATAGAGTTTGAGTTTTTTCTCTACCAATGAGTGCTTCATAAGATGTATATAATAATCTTGTGCAATTGGTAAGCTTGACCAGAAACAGATGGAATGCATCCTCCAGTTCGGGGGGTGGAGTCTTTGCCTAAGGTGGTGGAGTTCAAGTATCTAGGCACCTTGTTCATGAGTGATGTAGGATAGAGTAAGAAATGGATTGATGGATCGGGGCCTTGTCCTCAGTAATGTGGGCGTTGCTTTGATCAGTTGTGTTGAAGAAATAACTAAGTCAAAAGACAAAGCTCTTGATTTACTGATCTGTCTACAGTCAAACCTGTGGTCATGAGATTTGGATCATGGCCAAAAGAATGAGATCTTGGATTCAAGTGGCCGAAATGAGCTTATTTTGTAGGGTGTTCAGACTCAGCCTCATAGAGAGGGTTAGGAGCTCTATTATTTGAGATGGAGCTCAGAGTAGAGCCACTGCTCCTTCATATCAAAATGAGTCAGTTGAGGTGGTTTGGGCATTTGATTAGGATTCCTCCTGTATGCCTCGCTTTAGAGGTTTTCTGGACAAGTCCCACTGGTAGGAGGCCCTGGGGAAGACTTACTGGAGAGATTGTGAATGTTCTTTGCTCCACGAACACCTTGGGGTTCCCTAG
This sequence comes from Garcialebias charrua, assembly GCA_038048925.1. NCBI lineage: Eukaryota > Metazoa > Chordata > Actinopteri > Cyprinodontiformes > Rivulidae > Garcialebias > Garcialebias charrua. Next base: position 15,676 of record JBBPBX010028447.1, read on the forward strand.
GATGAGCTGGAAATTGTTGCTGGGGAAAGGGATGTCTGTTATCCTGGGCCTGTACCCTGCAACCCAGCTAAGCGGTACATTAAGATGGAGATTGAGATGGAGAATTTGTAAGCTGTCCGAATGTGGGTTTAGAATCAGTCTCAGCTACCACCACAACAAATTATTTCAGTAGCAAGTGATAAAACTATTAGGACATTTTTTAGATCCCTCTGAATATTCTTGTCACATTCCCAGTAAATTTTCAGAACCTAACTTTAGTTATATGAGTATAAACTTGGTAGCTACCTGCAGTTTTGTTGGCAGCAGGCAGATTTTATCTGTTGTTCCTGCCAGAATGCTGGCCAACAGTGAAGCTGGGGGCATCTTTGCCTTGCATACAAACATGGCCGCCACTCCTTAGCTTGTCTCATGTGTTCAGCTGTCTGAAATTGATACTCATTGCAGTGTCAACACACACACACAGTCAAACTGCTTCATCCAAGTCATCTGGCCCCTTCTGTGGGTGAAATATTTGCGTGAGGAGAAAACAAGCATTTCAGTCCTTGAGGTGCTCCAAATGTAACAATCCAAATGTGAACACACAAATGTGTGAGTACTAACAAAATAAACCAAACACAGCTGGTAGAGAAGCTGAAAAAAATATTTGCCCTGTAACAAAACATCCATCGCTTGGTGTTTGAATGAGCCAGTTGTCTTTTTTGTACTTTTTGCGTGTTTGTACCTGTTTTGTTTGCAGCATGATGGCTTGCGATGAGAAAATAACATTTTGTACTAATTCAGTCTTCCCCCAGCTGTTGGCAACAATACAAGCACATTTACCTACAGGCACCTACATTTTAACTGCACAAACACAAACGTCTGACTTTTGATGAGTTTGATGGAGGGTAAATGAGACAGCTTTTTTGCTCACTCAGACAATAGAGGTCCCTTTTAACTCCCTGGCAAAGACAATCTCAGCAATCACCTTGAGAAGGAGCCTGCAGATAAATACCAGATAAGATGGGCATGGCGATGGGAGAGATACAAGTCTTTAACGGACGGCAAAATTAGTTCAATGAAGGTTTTTGCCATCTGGCTGAGTCAGCTTTAGTGTCATCAACTTTTTGTGTTGATGTAGAGAAAACAGGAAGTAGCAGCGAAAGGCGACCAATAGTTTAACTTTAATATTGAGCCCAATACTGTCTATGGATGTTTTGTACTGTGATATTATGTTAACTTCTTGGGATGTTGATCTTAAATAAACACATTTTGGGACATTTCAAGTAGCAAAATCATTTGGTTTGAGTGTAGTAGGCTTTGTATGGTTACAAATAATGGCACATTAATGTTTAAATAAAGGTAATTATTAAAACTAATTGCTAGTGCTTGTGCTAATCTGATTGTCTGTTAGCAAAATGTATTATTAACAATAGGTTAGGTTTTAATGAAACTTTTCAGTAAGTGTTCATTGGATAAACATCTTCAAGTGATTAATATTGGAGTCTGCTCTATTCAAGACGACAGCCACAGTTAGTCAGCTTTAGTAATTGCAAAACTAACAACTCTGTTATTTTTACATTATTTGAGCTAAAATGCTGTGTGGTAGTAGCTGAAAATTATCTCCTACACATACACAAAGCTTTAGACTGTGCGCGATCTTTGTAAAAATTTGACATTAAAAGGTTGGAGTGAACCTGTCTGTCTTATAGTAAAATATCTCATGAACTACAGGATAGATTTCAATAAAACTCTTAGAAATTATTCATTTGATTTGCATTAACTTTTTAACTCAACTTGATTTAAGATGATTAAAACAGCTAAACTTTGACAACTCAAAATGTCTAAAGCTCAATCAGTCATATTTAAAGCTTAAATGTGCCGTTAAAGTAGATGAGATTTTCAACAGATTGTGAGACCTTTGTTTAAATCTTGGTATATATA
>JBBPBX010028447.1:23130-36571 GCA_038048925.1 Garcialebias charrua
ATATGGGGAGTGTAGGCACAGAGGTTGGAGAAGGTGAGCCTCTAATCGGAAGGTTGCCGTCTTGACCCCCTGGAATGGAAACATCAAAATATGGGTGGGAAAGATGAAGCACCCACACCTTCCTCCACTCTCTTGCTCCACTCTGGGCATACTGTATACTTCTTTCCGCTGCTCCCTTCCTCAAGGTTGCCACAGCGAACTAAGTCGCACAAAGACTGTGTATTCATATTTACACCGGATGCCCTTCCTACTATACCATACCATACCATACCATACCATACCATTTATTTCTAAAGCACTTAAAATACAACATCAGCCGTTTTAATTGCTGTACAGACAAAAACAAGCACAAAACAATAAAAATCCTATAAATAATCAGAACATCACAAATAAAAGAATACAACATTAAAACAGAGATGCTAACTCACTCTAGGTTATAAGCCAATTAGCCTGGTCCTCGCCATTCCTACGCAGCTCCGCTCAATTCTCATTTCCCTTCACTGCTCAGTCTGGGACTTCTCCCATAGACAATGATTTCTCCGGTAGATTTTTGACCGGACCAATCAGAGAACAGAAGGGGCGGAGTTTTTGGCCCCTAACCCACGCCCCCACCTGTCCCAGCGCACAGCCAGTGAGCATTCGCATGTTCTCATTCAAAGCGATGCAGGACTGTTTTATATGTGACACAAATGTATTAATTTCCCCTTCTTAATCCCTTATCTGGAGTTTTATTTTGTTTTTTTGCCAAAAGTCAAGTGTTCGCTCCCTCCTCCTCCTCTCTCTCCGCTGAGTGCAAAGAATAAGGAAATGACTGAGGTTGTCACGAGAGAATTAAAATAGGGTTTTACGTTGCTGCCCGAGTCCCTGCATATTTTCTGATCTTCTGGACCAGCGCTACACGGTTTAATTTTTTTTTTTTTCAAACGTTATAAACACAGAATATGCAGGCAGCGAGAGAAAATTCAGCAGGAGGCGGAGCAGATGTCAAGTTCGGCAGAGCTCTGAGGGGGAGGGAGCAGAAAGCTTTCCCTGTTCAAAATTTTTCCAAGATCTAATGGTTTTGTTCCTCAGACAGAGGCCACGCCTCCAGCAAGAATACAGTACATAGTTCCCACACACGTGGCGAGTATTGCGCAATACCGGGTTTTTCGCCACCCGTAAAGGCAGAAATGGCGGACAAACAGACTCGAGCTACCACAGCTAAATACATTACTAGCTTCACCAAGGCACAAGAGCAAAATGGCAGTGGTCGGAGTTGAATGAGTTGGAGAAAGAAATCATGGCAGACGAAGCGGACAACTTGTCACAAAGTAGTTACTCTGATATCATTAATTATTTAATTACTACAAGGAGTGCACACCGGCTTCACAGCGCAGAGCTTCACAGCTTTAAATTCAAAAAAGATGTGTAAACTGTCTCAATCATATCTAACCAACTAAATAAAGGTTTAACTAAAATAACACACAGCCAGCACAAACAGTCCAGGCTGAACACGGACCAGGACCAGCACTTTGAGTGTTACCGTGTTGGAAGTTAGCATGTCGCCATTAGCATCTGAAGCGGAGGGTCCGTCGAGCTCAGGTCGGACGGCGTGGATCCGTCGCGGCCGCAGGGGCACGTCCCATGGGACCGACGCGTTGCCCGCACGACTTGGCTCCCGTCGTCCTTCCCCCACTGGGGCGGTCTCCCCGCCGGTCCTCGAGACCGTGGTCCAGGCATGAAGAGGCCTTTGTCGCGTTAGCAACATGCTAAGCTATACACAGCAAGACGGTGCTGCTAAAAAAAAGAAAAACAGCTCTAACACACGGACAGTTGTACTCCAAAATTGTTCTGACATTGTTTCACAAAATGATTTAAGTAGAATATTTTGTTTACCGGCAACAAGCACGACGTCTTCTGAGCAGTTCCAAGCAGAGATGGGGCGGTTGTGAGTTTCTCCGATGAGATAAATCCTTCACGTTTCCTTTTTTTAATTAAGTGAAACCTGCGCGTTGCCCAAACCTCTACCCGACTGGAACACCCACTGACCCAACACGAAGTAACCATTGCAATTAATTAGAAATTAACAACAAAAAAAACAATGTGAAAAATGAACATCCATTAGACTGCGTCGTCAGCTGCGCTGCCTCTTGGAATGAGGGTCCACCCGGAAATTCAACAGATGTGACGTGACGTCACATGGGAACTATGTATAGTTTCTCAATGGAGAAGTCCCAGACCCTAGTCCGAAGCGAAGTGAAGGACAAGGGTCTGGTTTTAACCAGGCTATAAGCCAATTAAAAAAACATGTGATTTTAAACGAGTTTTAAAAACAGAGATTGATGGAGCCTGCCTGACCTTCAGTGGCAGCTCATTCCACAATTTAGGAGCCAGAGCTGAAAAGGCTGTCTCCTCTGGTTTTATAAAAGGTTTTTGGGACTGCTAAAAGCATCTTGTCAGAGGATCTAAGAGCACGTGATGGAATGTAAAGGTGAAGCAGTTCAGACATATAAGATGGACTAAAACCGTTCAAAGACTTAAAAACAAACAATAAAACTTTAAAATGGATTCTAAACTGGACAGAAAGCCAATTAAGGGACATTAAAACTGGAGTGATGTGCTCACGTCTGCCTGTACCAGTCAAAAATCGTGCAGCAGCATTCTGTACTAGCTGTAACCGTGAGAGCGAGGCCTGGCTAACTCCGATCAGAAGAGAGTTACAATAATCCAGCCGTGAATTAATAAAACCGTGGATTACTGTCTCTAAGTTGTGCCTAGAGAGGAGGGGCTTGCTTTTTGACAGGTGCCTCAGTTGAAAGAAAGAGGACTTAACCATGCTGTTAATATGACAGTCAAGTTAAGTAGAATTATTCATTTTGTGAACATCTTGATATTGTGCCATCTTTTAGTTTGTGTATTTCAATTAGAAAAATTAAGTAGAATTAAGTAGAATTATTCATTTTATGATCTAGTTTGTGTATTACAGTTAGGAAAATTAATTTAAAAAAAAAAAGGAAAATTAAATAAAATTATAAAAAAATAAAAAAATAAAAAAAATAAAAAAATTAGAATTAGAAAATTAATTAGAATTATGGGTGATGTAGTTTGTGTATTACAGTTAGAAATATTAAGTAGAATTATTCATTTTGTGATCTAGTTTATGTTTTACAGTCAGGAAAATTAAGTAGAATTATTCATTTTGTGATGTAGTTTGTGTATTACAGTTAGGAAAATAGGTAGAACTATTCATTCTGTGATGTTGCTTGAAAGTTATCATTGGTTGAACAAACTGTGAAATAGGGGCAGATATAATAAGATTTCATCTTCTTTCTGCTCCCTTCATTTTATCCTACTTGTAATCTTGTATCTGATGAAACTGTCTTGTATTGTTCTTTTAAAATGAATGAATAAACATCAAATCAAATCAAATCAAATCAAGTTTCAGGCAGGGTTCAGTTTTCACTCCTAGATTTGTCACAATCGATTTTTCATATGGGGCCAAAGAGGAAAAATCAATGGTGGGGGGACAGTTAGGACCGCTGGATTTAAAGACCATAACCTCAGTCTTTTTTTCATTAAAATAGAGGAAATTAAGTGCCATCCACCCTCTAATGTCATCAAGACAGTCCAGAAGAGACTGCGTGGAGCCATTTTGTTTTAAAGGGCGGCCGTGGCGTAGTGGTAAGGGTAGTCGTCTCCCGATCGGAAAGTTGGCGGTTCGACTCCCGGGACCCGCACCATGTGTCGTTGTATCCTTGGGCAAGACACTTAACCCTGAGTTGCTCCCGGTAGGACTGGAAAGCACCTTGCATGGTAGTCTGCCGCCACCGGTTTATGAATGTGTATAGCATTCAATATATGTGTAGCACTTTGAGATTTTCAGTAATGAAAAGTGCGTTATAAATTGAATTAATTATTATTATTATTATTAAAGGGAAGTAGACTTGACAGTCATCCGCATACAGGGCCGGCCCAAGCCTCCATGGGGCCCTAAGCAAATTTTAGTTTGGGGCCCTCTATTTCTGCTAATAATATGGATTACTGCAATCAACAGCCAGATGATCAGATCATTCACCCACCTAACATAAACTCATTGCAACTCTGACAGCCCTGTTTACATGATCCTATATGTATACATCTAGTGGTACTGAAAGGAACAACAACAACAAAAAACAGTATGCAATGTACTTTACAGCAAACATGTCATCTGGTTTATTATCTTTGGTTCCAAAGAACTGCAGCAGTAATGTTCAAAATAATTTGTATGTAGTGCAAGATCAACAACAAACAGATAAAATAAATTAGATGCATAAAAATAAATTAAATTGTGCAAAACAGACAAATTAAAATTAAATCTCAAGGAAATACTTAAATAATGTAAATAAAGATTTACTTTAAACCACATAAAATAGTTTAAAAATAAATTTAAAGTTGAATAATTAGTTCTTAAAACAATGTAGGTAGGACTGGCTGCGCCTTGCACGGCAGACTACCGCTACCGTTGTATTAATGTGTGTATGAATGGGTGGATGGCTGGTACTGTGAAGCGCTTTGGGGACCCTGATAGGGGGTTGGAAAGTGCTATATGTAAGCTCCATTTACCATTACCATTTAAATGTATGCAACAATTTGCAAAAGCTGAACTTAATACTAAATAGAATCATATAGAAGTCATTACTAACCCCCCATCAATTCCACTTAGGGGCCCCCCTAGTGGCCCCAGGTCCCTAAGCAGCTGCTTAGTTTGCTTATGCCTTGGGCCGGCCCTGTCCGCATATAAATGAAATTGCACACCATGCTTTCTGAAAATAGAACCGAGTGGCAGAAGATAAAGCCACAGACCCCTGAGCTACCACAGCCCTCTGTGTGGAGCAGAGAGCTGCTATCACACCTGGAAATCTGTAAACTGTAAGAGCTGTGTATAACAGCACATGAATCATAGAAAGCCACAAGCACAGCTGAGTCAGCAGGCATGCAGTCATAACATTTCACTTATTTTTGTCTGCCCATGCTTTTCTTACTTCTAATAAGCTGAAGGAGAGTTTCAAACATTTAACCTCTTGTGGTGTCATTAGCACCTTGAGAGCCACCGAGGTCTTCATTGCACCTTGCTGTTTTGTTTAAAAGGACTCCAGAGGTAGAATGAAAGGTCAGAGTTGATGCCCCTCTGAGCAAGCAGCAGAGGTAGTCTCAGAGCCAAATTGACTGCTGTGTGTGAAGTATAGCCAGAACAGTGAACACATCTTTCTGGACACTAATGCCTTTGTTGCCCCACTAATTTCCTAATGGAACCAATGCTGCCTTTGTTTGATTTGTATTGGAAAAAAAAACGGCAAGCAAAGTCAGCACAATGAAGGCTGTATTTTAAGCTCATCTCTGCGTAAAAGACAGTAAAAAAATGGCTTTTTATAGTATTTGTCTTGCACTATCTGTCGCCTCTGTCTTTCAGATCATGTACATTAAGGTCTTCAAAGACGTGTCTGACATGCACCACAGGCCTTTATGATGAATTGGTCAGCCTTCCTTAGACACTACTGTACTGACAATATTTGATGAAAATATTGGGTCACAAGTCGTTTCATTTTGTTCAACCAGTTATTTACATATCTGAGCAAATCTGCTCACCTTAAGTATGATTTGCTTTCTACCTCCTCCCTGTTGAACCTGACTTCAAAATGTGCTAAAAGAGGACACATACCACCAGGGGCGGAGTGGGACAACTTTTCAGCCCGGGAGTTTAATGGCCAAGAGTGGCCCATTTTTTCACATTTTAAAAATATTTGGCAAAAATGTAGCCTATAATATTTTTTTAATTGCAATACAATCAACAACTTTTTTTTGGTTATAATTTTTAGTTACATTTTGTTACAATTCAGCAAATCAGGTGGGAAAAAAACTAAATTAGTTGACTTAAAAAACAGAAAATGATAAGTCAATTCTTTGTTGCTCTTTCCATATCAGACTCAAAGATTACTGAAAAACTCAAAACGTAATTTTGTTGGCTTGAACGTTGGCCAGCTGTCATGAGAAGTTTGCACTAAATACAGTGACAAAAAGATAAACCATAAAACTATTTTACATTCAAAATATTAAATTTGAGGCCAGATAAAATGTCAATGAGACCAGATTTGGCCCATGGGCCTCGAGTTTGACATGTGATCTACAGCATCAGTAAGCGCCTAAGAAGTGCACTAGTTTCTGCCACCATATTTGTTACTTTGTCAATGGACATAAGAAGTTCTTTCTCTGTGGACATCAGCATAAATGCCTCCAAATGCTCCTGGTTAAGTGTGCTTCATAGTCTATTCTTGATGAACTTGAGAGTAGAGAAGCTTTCACATGCAACATGAGACAACAAATATTTGTATGCCAGCCCTATATAGGCATCTGTGAAAAGGTTATACTGTGTCAATATAAGGTAAACACAGATAACACAGTTTCTGCAAGAAGAACAAGCCCTGCTTTCAAGTTCAATCTCTGGTTCAACCCTGTTCCATCTCAGTACCTATCCTGACAGTGGACTCTTCCAGAGGGGACTTTTTGAGCCTATCCCACTGGGATGCTAGACTGGACAGCTCTGTGTGTAAAGTACTCACTGTAGCTATGTTTCCATCCAATTTAAATTCGATTTTTGAGCGAATTTTAGAAAATTTCGCTAAAATGTAAATTAAAATTATGAGGATCAGAAGTGTTTCCATTAAACTGGCTTGAAGCGCATCTGCAATGCCACGCAAAGCGTCTCTACGTCAGACGTCAGCGTCATTACGTCACACGTCAGCGCCATACGTCAGACGTCAGCGTTACGCACTTCCACAGTAAACAGGAAGTAGCGTTTGAAAACAGACATCTCGGCAAAATGGAGAGAATATTTCAGGTATGTGTTGCTATCGGGCAAGTTGTATTTATTCTGTCATGCCAACTAGTTTTAGCGATGTTACATGTTGTCCGGAGCGGAAACAGCTGATCAGTCACGTGACGTGAATGTTCGCTGCGGCAGAACTGAGTCGGCTAATCTGTTTCCATCTGTCGTTTAGCCGACTCAGCTCTGAATCGACTCCCCAAAAACTACCTCAAGCGAGCGTATAAACTTTAGAGCGACTTAGAGGAAGTTAACTCGAATTATGCCGTTTCCATTTAGCTTTTCTGATGCGATGCTTCATAATGCGCACCTAGAAACCTTGATGGAAACACGCCTTGTGGCTCTCTCATCAAATCTAAGCAGATTTTTGCTGATTTCTTGAAGTGCTGAGCTCTTGAGTCCTTTAAGCCTTATCTCTGAAAAGTTTTTAGGGTCAAGACAAGCAAAATCAGAGACAAGTTTGGCATTGGTTGCAATATGTATGCATATACATGAGTTTATTTTTATTTGTCTATTAAATGTTGCTTTAACATTTTTCTGTCTCCTGTTTTCACTTCACCTCATGCATTTCTGCCTCATTACGTAAATAAGGACTTGTGTGGAAAAAAAAAAAAAATTACATTTAATTACATAACACAAGTCAAAGTAAAAACAAAAAAATATATAGGCCTACCGGTATTTTAAGCACAGTAAAATGTAAAATTATTAATTAAAATATATAATTTGTTGGAACTAAGCTGGAGAAAAAAAAACCATGATGGTCAATTAATTTTTAAAATATGAGATAAAGTTCTAAAAAAGCTAAGTCTGGTCCTCTGGACATTCAAGAAACAAAACAAAACAAAGCAAAAAATGTCCAGAAGACCAGACTTAGCTTTTTTAGATTTTTCTACCTGGATTATTGAGCATGCATCAGGGTATGAGATAAAGTTCTTTTAATTTAAATTGTCCTTTGACGTTTATTTATTTATTGGTCAATTTATATATTTCTGCTTTTATTTCTAATTAGGCTCAGGCTGTCAGTTTAGGTCCCACTTGACTTTCATGCATGTTTAGTGACATAGTACAACGTTGTGACATTAGCTTAATTTATTATGCTAGTTTTTAATTTATATTACCTGTTGCTTCTTCTGTCTCTTTGAAAAAATGTCTGTAAGCTTTGGACATTTGGCAGCTTCCTCCACCTTTCTTTTCTTCAACCTGACTTTTTCAGCTCCACCTGGCCTCTTCCTGTCCATTTTTATTGCTAATTAGCAGTTTGGACTCCGCGCTGCTCCATCAGCTGATGTTTTGGAAAATACGTGTTTCTCTGCTGGGTTGGACTCAACCAACGGTGAACTTTCAGGGGTGTTTTTTTTATCAAATGGTAGCTCCCAAGCTGCCAGCCCAGTGCGGCGCAGTCTCTTAAACTGGGGTATGTAAGATTGTAATGTAGTCTAACTTTTCAAACAATATATTTTTAACATATTTCTTCACTCTGTCACTATCTACTGACAAACTGATGTTAGACAAAGTAATCTCTGAAAAAAACTATAGTCCCCTTGCTTCTCTATCAGCATTTATAAAAACACAGAGTGACCAGGACAATGACAGCCAATAAAAACAGAGTTTGTAACCAGCCAATTAAAAACAGAGCTTGAATTTGAATCAGCCAATAAAAACAGAGCTTGAATTTGAATCTCAGCAGAGCCTCCCCCTCAGAGCCATATATGGCTCTGAGGGGGAGGGATCAAAATGCTTTGCCTGTTGAAAATTTTTCTAAGTTCTGCACTCTACAGAAAGTTACACATAGCACCTTTAAAGGGATCAGCGCTTTAAGAGGCTGCAGGCTGCAGTCTCTTAAAGTGATCAGCGCTCCCTCCCTTTAAGAGGCTGCAGCCTGCAGCCTAAAGTCAGGGACACGTCGATTTTGAGCAGATTTATTCAACCGTCATCATTTTCCCCGTGCGCCTATCGGCCCATTCATGACGCGGCCCATCGGGAAAACTCCCGAATCTCCCGATGGCCACTCCGCCCTTGCATACCACAAGCCATAATTCTGCCAGCAGAACCCTGGAGGGTTTTTGAAACAAGCGTTACTGGCTGAAAATGAACTAGAAGTTCCCACCATAAAGCTGAGGAAGTCAGTTTACAACTGAGACATCTTCATAAAGTAAATGACATCTGGTGTCTGATCTTTATTCACCTGGGGTGTTCAGTTATCAACTTTTTGCAGTCAGTTTCATGCCATAATATCTATCAAGCAGAACCGGTGTGGACATAAATGCACTCGCACAGACATAATTTGTTCTCAAGTATCTCATAGAAGCAGCATATTTTTTTCTTTGTTTGTTTGTTTAACGTCGTTTATAAAGCCCTCTTTACTCTGAATTAGAATCCTATTATGCTCACTACCTATAGAGAAACCTAAAAAAAAGTTACGTCTGGTCCTCTGGACATTCAAAATGTCCAGAGAACCAGACATAACTTTTTTAGAATTTTCTCCCTGGATTATTGAGCATGCATCAGGATACCTATTGAAACATTGCTGGATAATGAGACATTTCATAAACTTTCATCAGTGTGATAACAAATAGGTTTCTTTAATATTTTCCTTGTCTAAGAAACATATACCTGAACCCTCATTATGCTCTTCATGCTCGCTCTAGCATAACACTCTCTGACTGTGTCAAGATGCAGATAAATGCTAGGTCATGCCACAAAAGCATGACACTGGTTCAGCAAAGCACCTTGCAATGTTTATCATTCCCACATAAACTAATACAGTGCTTTCTATTATCCATTTTACCATTAAACATGATGGGGCAGTGAGGGATTTAAGGGCCCTACAGACTTCATCCAAAACTGAGAAACTGGCTTTTATTGAAGTAGTTGTGTTACGAAAATCACATAATTTTATTCTCTGAGTAGCTTTGTCTACCCCCCTTCTACACTGAAGGCTCAGGCTGAACTTTTTTACTCTGGAGTATGTGCAACATATTGCATTATTGGTCTGAGGTTTGTGGCAATTTTTTTATGCAGGGAAGCTCTCAGACAGCAATGTCATAATTTCCTTCAACTATGCTACTTCCAGTAACTGGTTGTTCTGCATGCATGCAACATAGACAGATTTGAGAAGTTGGCTGAGGCTGTTAGAAAAGTGTGGCAATCTCTTCATGATAGATTTGTGGCCCAATGGTGGACACAAGGATGGAGTGGAGACCTTGAAGAAACCCGTGCTGTGGCACATACTGCAGCAGCAGGAGGGGTTTCCTAGGAGCCCTAGCTGCACCATCTATCTCATAGACTATGAAAGGTGTATGCAAAAACAAAAGTCCTGCAACCACGTTACCATAAGTCAACTGTTTGGATTTGCATGCAGTATGAAACAAACTTTAATGTCTTGCCCAAGGATAATTTTTGCACACTTTTTGCTTGGGATAAAACCTCTGACTATCTGATTGGAAGACAATTTCCCTACTACTGGGCCAAGCCTCCCTGTGATGGAGTTGTAGTCTAGATAAAAGGCCAGCTAGACCACTATGATTCAGTTTTGGGCAGACCAAGTAATGCAATGTATGAATACTTCTTGTCACGATGGATTAGTGGTTAGTGCTGTTGTCTCACAACAAGAAGATCCTGGGTTCAATCCCCCATAAAGCTAGATTCATACTCGACGCGTCGCGCAACGCGCGAGGGTGCGCGCTCCAAAAGTGACGCAATTTCACAGTCCCCGCCCCTGCGCATTGGCCCCGCGCGTGGGATTAGCGCGTGTCGTGCACCTCTGAATTTTTTAAACTCTGCAAGCCTAGTGCGCGCGCCGTGGGCGCTACGATTTGATTGACAGGTCCCCACCGACAGCCTTCACCCTCTTCACGCCGGAGCCTGCAGCTGTTTGCGCCGCTGTGGTCGTGGAGACGGCGTCGCAACGCATGGAGGAATGTTTTGTGACACAAATGTATTAAATTCTCCTTCATTCCTGATCTGGAGTCGGACTTTTCTTTTGTTTTTTCGCCAAAAGTCACGTGATCGCTTTCTCCTCCGCTGACTCCATGCATTAAAACCGCAAATAAAGACAACAGTTCAGCACGCGAGCGGAAAGCTATTTGTTTTTGTTGTGTGATTTCAAACAGTTCTTCTTCTACGGTAGATTTCTTCTTCTACACCTTTCTTGCAACATATGCACAGGTTTTAGAGGGTACTGCCTCCTGCTGGTCCGTAAAAGAACAGCACTTTGCCATGCGCCGCCGTGCGACAACTATAAACACAGAGGCGACACTGTAAACGCATTTCGCCGCACGGCACAGTGCACGCGCAGCGCGCGCACTCCAGCCTGCGGACCAAAGCGCGAGTCTAACTCAGCCTTAAAGTGTATGTTTCATGTTAGTTTTTTGGGCAGAAACATAATATTTAGAGGTAATAAGTAATTTTGATAATCCTCCCTGCTTTCCAAATTAATACCAATAGCCTTACAGACACAAATCAGGGGAAAAAAAACTGAGCCTAAAAAAAACGCGGTTTTGGAGTCACGTGACAGTGACGAAAGTAGAGGGGGCGTCATAGTCGGAAGTTGTTGTTTTGTATTGAGTTGTATTGAAGTGAAAAAGGTCCAATAATGGTCATAATGGTTAATATTTGTGTGTGCGGGGGTTGTTCGAACTCCAGTTTGTCTGGACATCGATTTCCTGCACCAAAAAAACCCAGCTTTCAGAGCTTGTGTGAGGTTTGTCCAGATGAAAAGGCAGGATTTCACCAACAGAAGCGTCACGACCAACTCTGTGATTTGACAGCATTTGTCAAGGAGGATTACATCGACAGCGACCTGAACGAACACAGGATTGACTTCAGAAGTAAGGACATGAATATAATTTATTAATCTTTTGATTGAAAGTGGTTTAGGTTAGGAGCTATAAATTCCAAAATATACAGAGCTAAACCGCAGCTAGGTCCACCCGGTTGCGTCTTCAAAAATTAATAAAAAATCGAATTTCATCTCAAATGTGCTATACAGGCAATCGTTTAGTAAAAAAGCCCTGTATAATTACACTCTGAAAGCAGGAAAAATATCCAATGAGTGGTTTAGGAGATATGAATGACTTTAGATGGAAGAAAAAACGATGCTAATTTTATGCTAGCGCGACCTTGTTGCATGTCTTCAAAAATTAATAAAAAATCGAATTTCATCTCAAATGTGCTATACAGGCAATCGTTTAGTAAAAAAGCCCTGTATAATTACACTCTGAAAGCAGGAAAAATATCCAATGAGTGGTTTAGGAGATATGAATGACTTTAGATGGAAGAAAATACGATGCTAATTTTATGCTAGCGCGACCTTGTTGCATGTCTTCAAAAATTAATAAAAAATCGAATTTCATCTCAAATGTGCTATACACCCTTAGCAAAATGAAGTATATTTAAGTATACTTTAAGTATACTAATTTTGAACTAAAATTTAAAGAGTATACTTCCAGTATACTTTTATGTACTTATCTCAGGTATACTTAAAACAAAGTGTACTACGAGTATACTTATTTTAAACCTAAAATAAGGCAGTGCACTTTAAGTTTACTTTTTATAAACTACATTAGATATACTTAAGATTAGTATAGGGAAGTATACCTAAAAGTATAAAAAAAGTTTCAAAACTACCGGTAATTAAAATACTTTATACTATAATTCTAAAGTTTATACTTGTACTTTCTTTTTTGTACTCTTTACTTATTTATTCTACAAAGTACTGATACATTATTTTAATCCAATAGCAAAATAAAATGATCATTAATTTATGTCGCAGAATAAGTTTTTCACATAACACATTTGCTTTGAAAAAGTACCTGTTATGAACTTGCATATTCAAGATTATATGGTGCTGGAGTTTAAAAGTTTACAGAAAATAATATGCGCTTCATTGATTTATCTTTATGTACCGGTACCTTAAAAACATACACAGAAACAGAGAAATATTTTTACTTGAATTTATTAATCAACTTCTAGTCTCTCTCGTAAGGGTTTGGCAATGGTGTTATGTACACAGCATTTTCTGTTTCAACAAGAACACATTTTGTTTTAATCATGACAGGCCAGACAGCAATGACACTTTCAGTTTTTTTAACCTCATGAATGAAAGTACTTTGTACATTAATCTGTGAATCTTTACATACAGGCCTGTCTGATTTAGCAAGGACTTCAACTAAAACACAACATAATTTGGCACATGAACAAAAAGCAGAAATCTGATGGAAACATACTTGTTTAAAAACAATTAAGTCTACAATTAAACAAAGGGTTCCATCTTTCAGGCATACAGCACTGTTGTATCTCTTTTTTAGTCTGTCGTAGTTTTGACTGGGACACAGAACTCCATTGATCAAAAACCGGTTGTAAGACCAGAAGCAGTTGCTTAGATTTCCACACAACTTTTCAATAGCAAGCCTGTAGGCTATTTTAAAGCAGTTTTGCACCACAGAATGACCAAAACCTCCGACACTTTCGGTTAGGGCTTCACAATTTTCAGTTTTTCTTTTATGTAAGTAAAGTTCTTCAACAAAAGATTGTACCTTATCATTATCTGGATTGATAGTGTTCTTGGCCCTTTCTGGTAATTCTCTCCACAACAGAAATGTC
>JBBPBX010028448.1:0-11510 GCA_038048925.1 Garcialebias charrua
GACAAAGGCATGGACGAGTTTCTCAGCATCAGGAAAAGTCAGAGATGGGCGAAGTCTGGAGATGTTTCGAAGATGGAAGAAGCAGGTTTTAAACAGATGCTTAATGTGATTTTCAAATGTAAGATGAGAGTCCATTTTTATTCCAAGATTTGTAACAGAGGTGGAGAGGGGGATGTCTTGACCAGAGAAGGAGATTGTTGTTAAAGTTGATGTTTGTATCTGGTGAGGGGTGCCAATCAATATGGCCTCAGTCTTCGAGCAGTTTAATTGAAGAAAGTTCTGATTCATCCATGCCTTTATTTCCTCCAGGCAGGCAGAGAGAACAGTGAGTGAAGACGGAGATAGGGATGATGATGATGTTCCAGTCCTGATGTAAAGCTGTGTGTCGTCGGCATAGCAGTGAAAAGAAATGTTGAACTGATTAATAATTTGACCTAAAGGCAGCATGTAGAGGGAAAACAGCAGGGGCCCCAGAACTGACCCCTGAGGGACACCACAGGAGACACCGACTGTCTGGGAAGTGGCATTGCCAAGGCTAACACATTCCAGCCTATTGGAGAGGAAAGAATTGAACCAGTCCAGGACAGTGTCACAGAGACCGACCTCCACATGAAGACGGTGGAGGAGGATACTATGGTCCACAGTGTCGAAGGCTGCAGTGAGGTCAAGGAGGACAAGGATGGAGGGAGAACCAGTGTCAGCAGCCATGAGGACATCATTTGTTACTCTCAGCAGTGCAGTCTCAGTACTGTGAGCTGCTCTGAATCCAGACTGGAACTTCTCATACAGAGAGTGTTGCTGTAGGTGGTCCTGCAGCTGAGCAGCAACTGTTTTCTCCAGCACTTTGGACAGAAATGGGAGGTGGGAAATTGGGCGGTAGTTAGAAAAATTGTCGGGATCCAAATTAGATTTTTTCAGAAGAGGCCTAATGATGGCAGTTTTTAGAGGCAATGGAACATGACCAGATTGTAGAGACTTGTTTATTATTTGTGTGATTAATGGGCTTATTGCAGAGTGATTGGATTTTATGAGAGACGAGGGGAAGGGATCCAGGGCGCAGGATGAAGGCTTCATTTTCTTGAGGATGGTCTCCACCTCACTCTGAACGACTTCATCAAAGCTGCTCAGGGTCCCAGAAAGCAGACGGGTAGATGGCACACTAAGATCAGGGAGGTTGTGGAGCTGAGATCTGATAGTGTCAACTTTGTTTTTAAATGATGAGAGGAACAGGTTGCATTTTTGAACAGAGTCCTCATGAGTTAGTTTAATGGGATTAAGCAGATGAGTTATTGTGGAGAAGAGCTGTTTAGAGTTTCCAGGGCAGGTGTTGATGATGTTGGAATAATATTTGGAGCGTGCTTCTTTAAGAGAATTGGCGTACGCTTTCTGATGTTCTTTGTACGCTTGCTTATGTACCGAGAGACCAGATGATTTTACACGTCTCTCAATAGCACGGCCAGTTGCCTTCATCCTGCGCAGCTCACCAGTGTACCAAGGGGCTGAACGGGAGAAAGACACCAGTCTTGACTTCAAGGGAGCATGTAGGTCCAGAAGCTCCTGGAGAGATTGGTTGTAGTAATCCACAGAGTCATCTGCAGATGAGTGATTGACAGCGGTCAGGGCGTGAAGATCAGCAGACAAAACATCAGGGGAAATGTTTTTATAGTCACGGAACTGGATAGGTCGTTTTGGGTTAGAAGCAGGCGAAGTTGAAGGCACTTCCAGGGAGATGACCCTGTGGTCTGAGACACCCAGGTCATATACAGACAAGTTATTGAGTACAGTGTCTGTAATCACCAAATCCAGAGTATGCCCCCTGTTGTGCGTAGGGGCGTCCACATGTTGGGTGAGGTTGAGAGATTCCAAAAGAGACTTAAAATCTGTAGCCAGAGGGGAAGAGGAATTGTCCATGTGGATATTTAGATCGCCAAGAAAAATAGTTTTTACAGGGGAGGTGCAGAAAAAAGTGAGGAGGTCATGCATTTCTGAGTTAAATGAAACATGCGGTTTGGGAGGTCTATAAATCAATATAACGTTCATCAGGAGTGGGGCTTTGAAGTTGAAGGCCAAACATTCAAAAGAAGAAAAATTATGAGAAGACAGATGTGACAATTTTAAATTACTGCGGTAGATTACAGCCAGACCACCACCGCGGCCAGTGCAGCGGGCTCTCTGCAGATAACTGTATCCGGAGGGACAAGCTTCATTCAGAGAACTGAACACGTCTGGTTGATGCCAAGTTTCTGTAAGACACATGAGGTCCAAGTCCTTCTCCAGAATGTGATCGTGAATTAGACATGATTTGTTTGATAGTGACTGCACATTGAAAAGTTCTATTTTAATGCCAGTTGGTGTAGGAGCCTTTTGAACCGGTTTCAGCAGACTGAAGTCCACTCCACGTTTTCCTTGCCACTTTGTGAGCTGTGGACTACAAGGGACTACAGACGCAGCATTCTGATGACGTCGTCGAGGTGCGACAGTCCAGACAGTAGCAATCGAGTCAAAGCCCGTGTGCCTAAAATAGATGGTTTTCTTTCGAGAGCTTCTGTGGATGTAATGAGGTCTACGCAAAAGTCCCAGTTGTTTGATGGTGGAAATAGAAGGAGGAATGGAGCAGTTGTTAAGTCCAAGCAGCTGCGAAACGGAGTATGTCAACATCGCGCTAGCCAAGCCGGGGGAAGCTAGCATGGAGCTAGCCACTAGCAGCAGACCCACGGCTCCGAAAGAAATAACCAAGAAGCAGTGAGAGGCAACTTGGATGAGCATATTTTGAAGGGGAGCACAGAAGAGAATCCAGGACAGTCCAGATGACACAGGAGGTTGACAGGCAGCAGGTGAGTGGAACAATAATTGCAGCTACGTAGTTCTTGAAGCAAGTTCGTGCTGGAGTTGACAGGAGGTTGACAGCCCAAATTCCGGTTAGGAAGTGCTAACTAAGCTGTCCGTAAAATCCTTATTAAAAAAAACCACTGAACAAAATAAGTCCAGATAAATGTCTAAAAAATAGCAACAGTAAAAATAACTATTTAGCGTGGAGAAGCGGCGACATCACGCCAGCGTCCTCTCCAGCTGCGTCCTCAATCAATAAAGTAAAGTAAATGCATCTCCAATCAGAATAGCTCAGTGAAGTGCAATTTTGGAGAAAGATGGAGGGGCGCCAGCCGCTTAAGTACCCAGAGGGCGGGGCCTCTGGCGCGGCGGTGACGCCCTAGCCATAAAGGCGTGAGTATATTCCTTCAGGTAATCGCGCGGGGGGCGCAATTCCCATAGCTAGTATGTTGCACCTCGTTCCCTTCCTTCAGGGAACATGAGTTATGGTGCATAACTTTCAGATTTTACTTCTAAAATGCAAAACTCTCAACAACTTAGGTCCATCTTATATTATAAATTATTTTGTTCCATATTTTCCTAACAGAGCACTTCGCTCTCAGACTGCAGGTTTACTTGTGCTTCCTAGTGTTTCCAAAAGCAGAACGAGAGGAAGATCTTCCAGTTATCACGCTCTTCTCTTGTGGAACCAGCTCCAGTTTCTGTCCTTGAGACTGACACATTGTCCAGTTTGAAGACTGGACTTAAGACTTTCCTTTTGATAAATCCTATAGTTAGGGTTGGTTTAGGTTTCCTAAGCTATCCCTTAGTTATGCTACTATAGGCTTAGACAGCTGGAGGACAAATTGACCACATTTCCTCACTCTTCTGCAGTTTTTATTTGCTTTACTCTTCCTGTTTGTCTTTGTAATTATTTATATCCTTAACATGTATTTTTTTTGTCTTTCCTCCAAAAGAAAGTGCACCTGGACCTGACATTCTGTGTTTGTCTGTTTCTTCTTCCTGTTCCTCTCAAACCCCAGCTGGCTGAAGCAGATGGCCACTCATCCTGAGCCTGGTTCTGCTGGAGGTTTCTTCCTGTTCAAAGGGAGTTTTTCTTTTCCACTGTTGCCTTTGTGCTTGCTCAGGATGGGAGACTGTGACAAAGAAGATTCAACACAATCTGCTGGTTTCTTTAGATAGATAACTTTTATGAATTGGCTTTTTTATATATATGAATGTTTATGTTCAGTGCCCTGAGATAAACTGAATTGAATTGATGACAAACTGATCTAATACAGTCATCATAATGATGAAGATACAATCTGTCTGTATTCTGAATGGCCGACATCCTTTATAAGATTCCATGTCAGCTTTCACTTTGATCTCATGAAGTAAATGTTTTCAAAATGAAAAACAGGAGACATTTTATACAGATAATCACAACAAAAATGTATCAACATATGTAAAGCCTAAACCCCGATTGTTTAAATTTTATTTATTTATTTGGTTCTGTTCAAAGCTTATGAACAATTATTATCTTTCCTGTGGTAGATTCAGCTTTGAACGACCTGAGTTTACAGAAATTTAGTTAATTTAAGATCGCAGATGAGCTAATTCATTCCTACCAGAAAACAACTCATATTTCTAACTTTTTCTCACAAGTTCATTCTAACAGGTTTATATAAACCTTCACGGAGCTGTCAGTTAGCATTAAACAGTCATTTAGATAATATTTAATTATTATTGTCAAGTGTTAACAGCAGCTAGCTGTAGCACTTTTGATGCAGTCCAGGGCACTTCCAACAGAAATATCACATTTCTGTTTAATTAATTGTGTGACGTAAAATTAACAACAATGTAAACTTTTTTAAATGTTTGCAGTTGTATGACTGCAGCAGTTTTGTCAGTCAAGTCAGATATAAACCGTGTTTCTCCAAAATGAGGTCTTTCAAAGGGTTATCTACAACCGTGAAGGTTTTTTTTTTTTCAGATTTAAAAGAACACAAAAAACTATTTAGTTCTTTAAGTTCTCTGTAAATTAAAGCAGAGTGGCATTTTCCCCATGGTCCTCTCCTTTTTGACCACAGGAAAAGAGTAGCCAGCCGTCACTTCCTGTACAGAGCCTTTAAAAAATGTAGGCATTCTTCTAAAAAAACTCACATATTCAATTTTATCCCATTTTCCCCTATAACCTCTGTCTGGGTTTCTAGAACGGCACCACCAGTGACTTTGTCAAGAAAATGTTAATGAGGCTGGATGTCATTTAGAGTCATGCCTCAGGTCCCCCCGAGTCTCCATGAGTTGGGTTTTGGAAAGTATAGATTTTAGTGCATTTATGTTCCCCAGTGGCAGGTGGAGAGGTGGGGAAACATCAAAGATTAATGAGACATTCAGGGACAAGTAGTTATACAGAAAAGTGCAGTTTGTGCCCAACAAAAGAGCAAGGCTTTAGCTGTTAGAATGCAAAGTGTCATAGACTAAAGTCAGACTTTTGGTGTATTCACAGCTTTTCATCTGTAAAATGTAACTTGATCCAATTAGACCATCAATGCAGTTTATCTGATCACCCTCAGTATGAAAAGTTAAATAATATCTGATAGGCTTATTGTGTTGAGAGAAAAAATAACTAATGATAAAGATAGAGTTCTTCTAACTTAATTTATTATAGTGTTTTTTAATACAATTAGCTCTATTAAATAAATAAAAAACATCTATATTAATTAATTCTTAATTGTGAAAGCAGGAAGAAAAGATTCAGAGACACATTCAAAAGCTCAGCAATGACAAAAGCAAACAAATAATTAGAAATCAATAAATGTGAAAATAATTATGAGTTTCAGGTTGTTACAGAGATCTTGTACACGGTCAACACTGATTATTTTCTATGCCTATATGCTTATAGCTGGTGTAAATTCATAAACTCTTTAAAATGATATACATTATGAGAAATGTATATAAAGAATGAAACATCTGATTATAAAACTTCAGCTTATGGTTAGGATTTCTGTTTTTCTGTTGCTTTCCCACTAACCCCCTTCTGCAGGAGTCAGTGGGTGGGCAGTGCTAAGCATTCACAGATGTCCCCTATACAGCTGATCACCTCATTCTCTTCTTAAGGCAGAGATGAACCATGAGTCTTCCTTCGTTGGACTGTTGATTACGTGGTGATGATTGACTGATTACTAGGGGTGTAACGGCATGCTAAAAATCACATTTCGGTTCGGTTCAGTTTCAAGGAGGGCTCAGTTCGGTTTATTTTCGGTACAAAAAAGGCCAAATAAAGTCTTACAAAACATTTATTTTAAAAATATGCCAAGTAAACAATAAGTTTGTACAAAAATAAATAAAAGCGACCCATTTGGATGATATTTTAAAGAAACGACACTCTTTACAATATATACTAACAATAATAAAAATCTTAATAAATACAATACTGTAACAGTCAGAACCAGAACAATAAGCAGCAACAGACCATTTACAATCTATCAAGTTTTAAGTTTGTGTCCAAAAAGAACAACTTGTCCATATGTTCTGCCAAAAGCACAGATCTAGTTGCAGTGAATATCTCCAGCAGAGGAGAAAACCGCTCACAACAGGTAGCAGGAATAAAGAGGTAGCACAGCCTTTTAACCCTCACAGCATGCAATATGAATCATTCCAAGCTAATGCTACATCAGGTTGTGGATTAATATTTATACGATGACTGAGCTAAAGCAGTTTTTGTTTGATTGGTTGTGACGGGCCGGCAGTCTTTGAGTGCCTGACTCCAAAAGTTGAACAATTATAGACATAGACTGTTTTTTAAGAGTTTAAATAAAATCAGTTTTTAGGTTCATGAGACATTTAGCAAAAAGACAAACATAATTAACTAATACCCTGTTAGCACTAATTTTTAAGCAAATAAATTGTACATTATGCAGAGGAGTAACTATTGGGGATTATGCTCAGGTATTACCATGACAAATTCTAGCTCAATATTTTAAAAATAGATTGTTAGAGATTTTTGTGTTTCTATCGTCTAATAGGACTGTCTATTGTGTGTGCTTATACTGTATGTAAAACCTTTCTACTCTCTTAGCAACAGATCTGAGTTTAAACATTTTTCACTGCAATAAAAAGAAGCCTGGAGCGCAACATTTTTGCTTAATCTCGTGGTCTAGAAAAACATTTAAGACCCACAGGGATCTCAGATTCACAGTATGTGATTATAAATTAGAGTTCTCCATGACACGTGTCGCTCTCACAGATGACAGCGTGGCTGAACTGCACTGATATGAGCCAGCGTTAAGAATTTCAATGTGTTTCAACACATATCTGATTAGATACTGTCCACTTGAGATCATGGCGTGGCTTGAAAGCTTGCAGGAGACAATATTACACATGCTATTGATGATTCAAGACAAAATATGATACAACCTAAAAGATCCAGTAAGATATTAACAAAATGTTAAATACACTGATTTGTTCTAGATATTAAAGTTTTTTGAGCTGCTGCATGTTCTTCCCAGTTCAGATAAAGCAAATCTTGTGTCAAACTGATGAAGTGGTACATCATAACCACAGAGGTTCCCTTTCAGTCAGGGTCACTGCGGTGCAACAAAATGACTATGGGAATTGCGCCACCGCGTGGTTCACCTAAAGCAATACAATCACGCCTTTTAAGGCAAGTAAGCGTCAACGTCAGTAAGGAGGCTCCGCCCTCCTTGCATAAAAGACGATGACGTGCAACGTACGTCCTCTTTGTGCACTTCACCTCGCTTCACACACGTGAACTTCGCAGGACCGCCTCGCGTGACTGAACTGCTCGACAGGAGGTGAGCCTGCTCCCAGCCCAGAGCATCACAGAGGACTCCCTGCGAGCACTTTGTTTAGCAGACGCAGGGCCAGATTTAGGAGGATGGGGGCCCCTGGGCTTGAGTCAATATGGGGGTCCATATATACCGTATTTTCCGCCCGAAAAGTCGCAGGACATGAAAATAAGTGTTAAAAAAAAGTGTGACTTATAGGCCGGAAAAAACTGTATTTTTTTATTTTTTATTTATTTGTTTGTTTGTTTTGGTTCAGATGTTGAGCAGAAAATGACTGAACAGTAAGTTTTCACATCTTACAACTTTAATATGCCAGTTGTCACAAACAACACTGAACTGGTTTCCAGAAAGACAAAACCACATGTTGGTTTGAAACTAGAATATGATGCTTGCAGTTTATTTTACAGATAACAGCTTAAAAATACAATATGAAGAACAAAATAAAGATTTCCATTTATTAATAAAACTTCTGCATTCATCTTATTTGAAGGAACTAGAACCACAATCATTGACCTACATTTACTCAAACGCAAACCATGCAACCCAAATAAGAAAACAATATTCAACCCTGAACATTTAGAAACTTTGAGTCTGTCTTATAATGCAGAAATGCACTGCCCAAACCAGTATATCCCACATATCTTAACACAAATGTTAACTGATCAACGTGCAACATCTGGCATGGAGTCAACAGAAATTGAGAAGTATTTTGCCATTTTTACTTCACTCACTATTTCTGATAGAACACGATCACCCATCAGCTGAATAAATTCCTCACATGTTTGGGAAGAAAGATATGAGGGTTTCCCTGCACCTGCATTTCCATATTTCTCTATGTGAGACTTCAGAAAAGGATCAAACTCACTGATTAACTCCAGTATTCCCAGATAATTCCCATTATCAGTTCGGCCAAATATGTCACTGTTTCCTCTAAGAGCCAGTCCTCTCTCTGCTAAAAACTTCACAACAGACACAACTCTTCTCAAAACTTCAGTCCAATATGCACACTCAGATTCAAATTGCCTCTGCAGCTGTGTGTCTATCCTCCCGCTGGCTGATGCAAGTGAAACAAACGTCAGCATTGCTTTTCTGTGATGTTCGCTGTTTTCATGTTCCTTCATGCGTTCAGGTGCGTGTTTCCAGTCACAGAAACCAGTTTCAAAGCTTGACTGTGTAGTGGCATCGCTGAAAATGCAGCATGCAAAACAAAACGCAGCTCCAGAGGATGGAGAGTAGAGCAGCCACGGTCTTTCGATGTACTCACCATTTGCCATGTTACGTTGAAAGTGAGATTTGGAGAAGAGACGTTTTTGATGCTTGTACACCCGTTCAGATGCTTCAAAGCTAACGTTCATATTTTGGCAGCTCCCCGGTCCTCGCTCAGCCCAGTAAGCCCGCGCGGACTTGTCAATTTCCCCC
Source organism: Garcialebias charrua (assembly GCA_038048925.1). Taxonomy (NCBI): domain Eukaryota; kingdom Metazoa; phylum Chordata; class Actinopteri; order Cyprinodontiformes; family Rivulidae; genus Garcialebias; species Garcialebias charrua. The sequence continues at coordinate 9,039 of JBBPBX010028448.1, forward strand.
CAGTGCGCAGGATCAGTACTGTATGGATCCACAGTTCCACCTGCTGAAGAACATCCTGCTTCCACCTGCTCTGACTCCTCAGATGCCAGTCCAGCCTGGACGGTCACGGTTGAAGGTTCTGGCGGGCTCGTGCAGCCGGTGTTAGCAAAGCTAACAGTTTGATCAGCGGGGGTAATGATGGTCCTGCTCCATCTCCGCTAACAGGTTTAAAAAAGCCTGTCAGTTTAGGCATTTTATTTATCGCCTCTTTGTCACGATGCACTTTTTCTATTCTCTTTTTTCTTTTCTGCGCTCCGCTGTCGTATTTCCTGTTGTCCGCCATTGTAAAAACAAATACAGTACGTATTGACCAGCCACTCAACGGCATATGTGGTTGACACTCACTGACCTCCCTGAAGGCCAGCGAAACCCGTTCCTCCACCACCCTATCGAGCCCTCGGGACTGTTTGGCGGGGCCTTGGAGAGGATCCAGAGCAGACTGGACCAGAGGAGGAAACAGGAGGAGGCCCTGCGTGAGGGTTTGCCCAGAAAACATTTTGTGCAGTCCAGAGACTCGAGTGGACAGAGAGGCCTACAGCAGAGCCATCGCTCCCTCACTCGACGCCCGGCGCATAAGAGACAGACGCTTGACGGGGAGCAACGGTTGAAACACGCCCCAGAGCAACATGGGCACCCGTCTCAGGTGAGCCAGGCCTGGTCAAAGCACAGGTTCGTTCCACGTCAAGCGGGCCAACCTAGAACTTCGTCCACGGGCCGTGACAGAAAGCAGAAGTCAGCTTGAGCAGGAGCTGCTTCTCAACCATTTCAGACATCTCCACCCAGAGGGAAAAAGGAGAGCCGAACTTTTATCGCCAGTAAATGTGCTAAAGAAACCACGACTAACTGGCCCAGAACTTTTAAACACACAAAATCACTCAAATGCTTGTGTAATAAAGAGAAATTGTTGTTTGCACACGACAATAAAGTCTCAAAATGTCCAAAATGTTCTGTGTCCTGACTTAGCATTAAAGGGAAAACCCCACCATTTTTTTTAATGAAAAATGTGTCAATAAAGAGCTAGGGGAACCGGGGCACACAGCCAGCCAACACCCCTCTGATAAGACACGATCAGTCAGGGGCAAGCCCGGATTTTGGCAGGTGCTTCCCTGGGCTTCAGCCCGGGGCCCCGGCACTTTTGGGGGCCCCGCCCCCGAAGGAAGTTTTTTTTTGTTTTTTTTGTGAACGGATAATGTCTGAACTCAGTCTGCTACTGTTGGAGTTCAGTCAGAACTCTACGTGCCTGCTACGTGCTTGAGAGAGCTGTGTCTGGAGAGGAGCAGAGAGAGGAGAGAAGCCCGCAGCAGCGGAGGAGCGGAGAAGCACTGAACTCGTTAAACGGTGACGTCACTCTCTGGGATCAAAGAGAGAGACGCTGCAAGCGCAGAGGCAGACAGTGTTCAGGAGTTCAGTGTGGTTAATCTGCTAGCAGGTAACACCTTTAAAATAAGTTAATGGTGAACAGTTGAATTAACCTAGCTAACTTTAAAGGCACTCTGTAAGTGCTTTAACCTGCTGTGGTAAAGAGGCACAAGTTTAAAAGTTAAGAAAATTTTTGTTTCATACAAGGTGATTGTTACCAAGCTAATTTTAAGTGAATTACAAGTGTTTGACAAATTAAGCGTGAACACAAAAAAAGGGAAAAAAGGGCAGCAAGTTGTATAATTTTGTTTGACATTGAAATAATTTTCTGTTTGTAACAAATGAAAGATTTCTTATTCTGATTTAAGATTTATAATACCACGCTTAACTTGATCTTTGCAGTGAAAATTATTTCAGTTTGTAAATATATTCAAAGGGTGGTATTTAAAAGGGGAATTAAACCCACACCACATTTAGGTTCGTTTTGAAAAGAAAAGAAAAACGGGATTATTCAAGTTTATAAACAAATTAAAAAAGGTAGTATTTAAGCTAAGTTAAAGCTACAGACTTTAATATAAGGACATTAACGTTAAACTGAATTAATAAGGCCCAAAGTATACAATGAGCAGTGAGAAGGCCATGCAAAACGACTGTGATGCTGAAGCTGTGGAGTTGCAGCGAGAAGGAAATCAGGAAGAAGAAGCCGCAGATATAAACCCATTAGAGCCAAGCACAAGTCAAGCTGTTTCAGCTGAGAGCTTGAGGAAAAGTGTAAGACAGAGAAAACTCACAGAGAAAGGCCAAGCACTGCATGAAGAAAGATTAAACAAGCTTCAAACTCGTTTCAAGTTCAGTTATGACAAATGGAAAACTGTTGGTGATCCTATCAAGTACAAGGACTGGAAATTTTCATTTCAAATGCTGATTGAAAGAAAGAACATCCCAGTAAGTGAAAAGATTTACAGTACTACCTTCGAAAGTATGTTGGTGAATAACTTATCATACTTTACCATAGTAAAGTATGATGAAAGTATGATACCAAACAAACAACAACAACAACAACAACAACAACAA
>JBBPBX010028448.1:19521-31216 GCA_038048925.1 Garcialebias charrua
TATATATATATATATACAGTATATATATATATAATTTCCATTATATTACACATAAATGGAATCCCTTTCCTTGCACTTTTTTATTTATTTTACTAGCATGCTGCATGGCCATGATGCAGTGATGCTGCTGCTCATTTTGATTGACAGCTGACACAGTTCTGATGACAGCGTCTCTGCCTCCTTTGCTACAAAGGAAACGGGAATCAAGAGAAAAGGAGTCATTATCCAGTGGCTGCAAAGATAGCGCTGTGGATGTCTGTTGGAGACTTTCTTGACTTTTTATAAATTTGACCCAGTCAAATGCAGAGCATTGTTTCAACTTGTGGGTCTCTGGGACAGGAGTGTAAAACGTGAGACAGTCTCATACAATTCAGGACGTCTGCTCACCCCAGTTGGACATATCTATCAGCTTCTATCACAATAAATTTTAGCCTAATATGTGCAAAATTGACTTAATTATGGCCAGTTTTGTGTTTCCTAAGATTAGATGGTTGAGGTGGCCATTTTCAACCTGGTTGACTTTAAAAGTTAATTACCGTTAGTTATTTTCATTTACCCTTCATTTATCCAGGTTATCTCATTAAGCCACGAGAGACCTGTTAGGGCGCAGATGGTGGGGGTTAAGGGCCTTGCTCAGGGGCCCAGAGTGGGGTGAATGAGGGTGGAGGCAGATGTGGGTGTTTCACTTTTTTCCACCCACATTTTTTTATGTTGTCTGTACCGGGGCTTGACCCGGCGATCTTCCGATCACAGGCCCACCGTCTCTAACCACTGCGCCATAGTTGTAATTTGCATCATATGATTACTGTGATTCCACAGTACTTTAGACATTTTGTAGTTTAATCTAAAATCGGTCATCTCATTTGAATCTCAAACATCACAGGTGTTCACAGATATGAGTTGCATGGATGATGTGCACAAAATAACAAAACCCCTCTGAACAATTCTGGACAGCATTCTGAGAAAGCAACAGCGTCACTGAACACTTCACTGGACCCTTCATCACTTTCATCCATCTAAAGTTGGGTTATTTTAAACACTCTCTCTCTCCCATTAACAAATGTGTGGTAGTTTGCAGATGAAAGGGAGCTGCTACAAAGCACAGCCACCCTCAAAGCTGAGTCACACAATCATGAGCAAATAGAAATATTTTCTGTGACGCATACAAAAAAGAGCAATGGAGTGTCCTTAGGGAGAGGGCCAACATGGCTGTTGTGGCTCTCATTCAATAGATTACTCAGTCCCTCTGAAAACATGGACAAATGGACTTTTTGTTATCCAACAACTGAGCTAATTGTGGTGTTTGAACAGCAGGGCTCAATGCTGTTGCAGAAATGCCAAGGATAAATATGGAGGCGCAGGGCATGGGGAATTGCAGTCTAATTTGAGTGCTATTGAATATGTAGATAAATAAAATAATTTTAGATTAGGGTCCCATTGTGGGCCATAAAAAAACAAGTGAAAGGTATTTGTGTGATGTTATAATAGTACTTTTTGCTGTAATACTTCCAATATAAAGGATATAATTATTAAAGGGTATAAATTGTCACATACTGAGAAAAAGAACACTTTTTTTAGGAAGTTGTATTTGTAGTTGTAGATCTCTTATCACTATTTTCTTCAAGTGAAAGATGGAAAAGTTTGAGAACTTCACTTTAGATGGACCATTTTTTTCTCTTGCCATTTTGTTTTGTTAGTCCTTTTCTCTATGCTGCTGGAAACTGGACTCTGAATGCTGAGATAGAGAAAGAATATGCACATTTGAAACTACCTGCTACTGGCATCTGCTTCAGGTCTACAGGTCTTCCCACACTAAAAAGGCTGAGGTCCAATGCGGAGTCCATGTCCTCACTGAAAATCATGACTACTTCATGACTACTTCCTGATGCAGGTCAGGAAGAAGAAGTGGTTTGTCCATGTATTTATGGCCAAGGGAACTCTGTCAAATGTGATCCTTCAAGCAAAGGCTGAAGGAACTCACAGAAGGAGGGTGTCCAATGAGCATATGACATCCACAGCTGGTCAGGGCTCCCTTTCCATGCACTCACTAATCTTGTTGAAGATGGAGGTTACTGGTGATTGTTTTATACTTCCCCCATGGCAAAAGGCTATGAGACTGATGGTGATGATGAGTAAGTTGAAAAATAGCAATGACTAATGTCTCTTGCTAAATGTCACCTTTTAAGAAACATTTACTGAATGCATTGTTCTTGCAGATAGGTGAGGAAACAGGTCTTCAACAATGCTTTATATGCTATTACAGTACAGAGAATGCCAATTAAATCAAAAGAATTTGGCCATTAGAGTGTTTCTGTAGTTCCATTGCCTGTCCTGGGGAAAAAAGTATTTCAGGACGATCAACTCATTAGTAAACTTGAGCATACAGAACAAGTAAAAGTGAAAGTGCTATGTGATGTCATCATTGTATGTAGCGACCTAATCGCTCAACCGACGATGCCATCTCCTCTGCCCTTCACACAGCTCTCACACATCTGGACACGAAGGACTCCTATGTTAGAATGCTGTTCATTGACTTCAGCTCAGCATTCAACACCATCATCCCCCAACAGCTCATCCTTAAACTGGACAGTCTGGGGCTGAACACCTCAATGTGTAACTGGCTGCTAGACTTCCTGACCGGGAGACCACAGACAGTACGGGTCGGGAGTAACACATCTAGCACCATCACATTGAACACAGGGGCCCCACAAGGATGTGTGCTGAGCCCCCTTCTATTCACCCTGCTAACACACGACTGCACACCATCGTACAGCTCCAACCACTTCATCAAGTTTGCGGACGACACAACAGTGGTAGGTCTCATCAGCAACAACGATGAGACGGACTACAGGAACGAGGTGAGCCGCCTGGCCTTGTGGTGCGGACACAACAATCTCACTCTCAACGTGGAGAAGACAAAGGAGATTGTTGTGGACTTCAGGAAGAGGGATGCCCAACATGCCCCTCTGACCATCAACAGCACCGCAGTGGAGAGAGTAGACAGCACCAAGTTCCTGGGAGTGCACGTCTCAAAGGACCTGTCCTGGAGCAGGAACACTGCAGCACTGGCAAAGAAGGCTCACCAGCGTCTCTACTTTCTCCGCAAGCTGAAAAGGGCTGGAGCTTCAACCCCCATCATGAGCACCTTCTACAGAGGTGCCATAGAAAGTGTCCTGACCAGCTGCATCACTGTGTGGTTTGGTGCATGTACTGCATCCTGCCGCAAGAGCCTCCAGCGCATTGTGAGAGCAGCTGAGAAGATCGTGGGCACCTCCTTGCCCTCACTGCAGGACTTACACAGCAAACGCCTCACTCGGAAAGCCCACTGCATGGCAGGTGATCCCACACACCCACTACACAGCTGCTTCAGACTGCTGCCATCAGGGAGGAGACTGAGGAGTCTCCAGGCTCGAACCAGCAGACTGAGAGACAGCTCTGTTCATCAGGCAGTCAGGATGCTAAACACTCTGCCTGCTCTGCCCCCCCTCCCATTTGAACTGCCTTAACACTAAAACTTTCTCACACATTACCACACAACACAAAGATTTTAACACTGGACTCTGTGTCATCAAACGGGTTATTCACTAAACTCTCGGTCATGTGCTCATACAGTTTGCACTACTTCTCATACTTGCACTAATGTTTGTATTACATCACTGCCTATAGTCATAATACTGTTTACATTCTCTGTTTACATTTATTAATACTGTTTACTTTTATTACTACTGCTTACATTTAATTACTACTGTTTACATTTACAGTACACTACTCTAATATCTACACCACTGCTGATACATATACAGTGTGCTCTGAACGGTCTTATTTAGGGATGCCCAATGTGCCTTACTGCATATGCCACTTTTTGCCTCTATAACAACATCAACTACTACCTCATACATATACTGTGTACATTAACTCATACGCTGCTTTGCCACTTTGCAAATGTCAATGCTAGAAACCTTTAGTTTATTTTAGTTATACTTTTTATACTCTTTTTTATACTAGTATGCAAAAACTCAGGACAGTATTATGTTCATTAAATGTTTAATGTTTTAGTTTTAGTTTTAGAGTTGGTGTAAATTTTCATACTCTTATACCACTATGCAAAAACTCAGGACAGTGTTAGTTTTACTATTTTATGCTTATGTCTATTATTATATGTTTCAGTGTTTCAATGTTTAGATGTTTACTGTTGCACCGAGGGACTGAGAGAAACGCAATTTCGGTCCTGTGTATGTCCTGTACAGTACATTCATTCATTCATTCATTCAACCTTTATTTATACAGGCTAGCCTCGTTCATGCTTATTGCAGATTATTTTCCCTTCTCTTATTGCATATTGCAGATCTGACAATAAAGTTGACTTTGACTTTTACTTTGACTTTGACTATGTTTCTATACACCAGTGGTCCCCAAACTACGGCCCGCCTCCACATTTGGTCCGGCCCCCAGAACAATACCAGAGAGCATTTAGATTTTTTTTCATATGTGTATTTGTATTTGATAATAAAGTTGGACTTTTGCAATAAAATGTTCCTTAGTTATGAACTATTTTGAACTATTGTTCCACATTTAATTTATTGTGTCAGTGTTTGGGGAAAAACGCTGACACATCCAAAACGTGACATTCTGTTCCACCCTTCTGCGGTCTGTGCCCCTATCTGGCAACCCCCAGAAAAAAATCCTAAACCCGCCCCTCTCAAAGACAGAACGGAATAATGGCGAAAAGATTAGGTAAGAGAAAAATTGATTCAGAATGCAGGGCATTTAAGCTGCAGTGGACAAACGATTATTTTTTTGTTCAATGCAAAGTAAAGGCTGTCTGTCTCATCTGTAAAGAGGCGGTGGTGGTATTCAAAGAATACAATCTGCGGCGACACTATGAATTCCGTCACAAAGACAAGTATGATAGCTTGCAAGGCCAAATGCGAGCAGACAAACTCTCGAAGCTAAAAAGTGGACTGTTAGCTCAGCAGAATACATTTGTACGCCAAGCTCAGCTGAACCAGTCATCTGTTTGGGCCAGCTTTCGGGTTGCTCAACTGATAGCAGATATCTGTGAAGAACCCAGAGAGGGTTATTTGGCTATTATTTATTTTATTAATAGTGTTATTTATTTTATTATTATTGTTATTATTTATCTCCTGACTTTTGTTCTGTGAAGAACCCAGAGAGGGTTATTTGATTGTGCTTTCTGGAAAACAATACATTTTTACATTTAGGCACTCCTGCAATCATCACACTTTTTCCTGTTACAAACTGACTCTGGCCCCCCACCAGAGAAGGGAAAAGTTATGTGGCCCTCACAGAAAAAAGTTTGGGGACCCCTGCAATACACAGATGAAATTTGGGCTCTGCATTTAACCCATCGCATGTGAGATAAAACCAGGTGGAGCAGTGGGCAGCTATGTAAGCGCCAGGAGAGAAGCTAGGTATTAGGTGTCTTGCTCAAGGATACCATGACAGGTGGGCATGGCAGGGAGATGAACCTGTGACTTTCTGGTCCAGAGTTGGCTGCATTGCAGCCGCACCCTCCAAGTGGGTTAAAGGGGTTACCGTACTTTTCAGCGTATAAGTCACTGTTTTTTTTACTAATTTGCATGTCCTGCGGCTTATACGCCGAAGCGTCATGTTTATGGATTTTTTCCCATATTTGTAGATCCATTTTTGGCTCTGATATTGCCGTTTTTCATTTTGGCAAAAAAATGGTGCAGTACCACTTTTGTCCGCTAGGGGACACTTCCAGAGAGTACACAGACCGTTTCCAGCTCATGTGTCCGGAAAAAGCCTCCTCTGCTCGGACTGACTCTGTCGCTGCTCGGCCTCCTGCTCTGGAGCTAACTTCTGTTTGTTAGCTGTTTGTTAGCAAGATAAGTCAAGAACCATAGCCGGACAGATTTTTATGAAACTTACAGAATGTAATCCCTGTATGGACATTTACAAGTGACTTTATGAGATGTTTGAGATTTAAAAAAAAAAATCGATCTTTAGCATGTTGTTAGCGGTTAGCTACCGTAAACAGATACCTACTATTTAGATAAAAAGCTAATAAACCACTCGGTGGATATTTTTTCAGCTTACAGAGTGTAATTATATGGGGTTTAATGTACAAACTGTTGCCCTGTATAAGACATTTGAGATTTTTTTATTCGTGTTTTTAGAGACGGAATTGTCTCGTTAGCTTCGGTTTTATTTCAGTTTATATTGTTATAAATAGCTCATAAACCACTCGGCAGATATTTTTTTAGCTTTCAGAGTGTAATTATATGAGTTTAATTTACAAACTGTTGACCTGTAAGACATCTGAGATAAAATTCGATTTACTTATAATTTATTTTCGCAGCGCACACGATGGTTTGGAAGACGTCAAACTGAAACAATTTAAATTCAGCAGATTTGACCATTTCGTGAATTGATTAAGGAACGGTTAAGCTCAGGAACCCTTGTGCTATAATGTCAGCTAAGAAATATATTTTTTCTCAGCAAACAAATAATAGTTTTTACCGTGTTAATCTTGTAAAGTCCTTCCGTGCTGGCTCGCTTCTGTAGCCGCCATTTTCAGCAGGGCAAATGAGGCGCTGACGCGTCGCGTAGCGGTGACGCATAATAGATGCGACTTATAGGGCGAAGCGGCGTATTTATGGATTTTTCCAAATAATTCCCAATAATTAGACAAAGCGGCTTATACACAGAAGCAACTTTTACGCCGAAAAGTACGGTAGTTGTTTTCAAAAACTAGATTGCACATTTTGTTTTAAATTGTTTAATGGAGAGTGTGTTCTGACTACTAGTGATCCCACTACTCATTGTGAGAAAGCTACATTTAAGACAAGCCATGTTTTATTTTTTGTATTTATTCATTTTGTGTGAGGTGTGGGGTGTGGATTTGGAACAGTGGATGAGATCTTTACCTTGGCAAAGTTACTCAGGGGATCCTGGGAATTGGATTCTCTAGTCTACACGTTTCTGAACTCGGAAAAGACTTACCACTATTTCCAATGGGGAATTTTTGTGAGGGGGATATTGCAGGACACTGAGGGAACAGCCCCTGTATAACTAAACCAAGAGCTGTATCCACATGATAGGCACTAAGTCAGCTTTGTTTGTTTGTTTATGAGTGGGTTGGACTTTGCAGAGGCTGCTTGTTATCACTAAACCTGTTTGTTGTCTGCATGAACAGATCCTCAAGGTCTAGTTGTGAGGTAGATGGTGTCTCGTTAGGACGTTTTTTTTTTTTTTTCGGCTTCTCCCTTCGTTAGGGGTCACCACAGCGAACTAGTCGCATGAAGACTTGGCAATTGTTTTTACGCCGGATGCCCTTCCTGACACAACCACAGACCACCGGGCTACCACAGCTCTCTGTGTGGAGCAGAGAGCTGATATTTAGGGTTCCCGGGGGAGCAGATGGTGTGGGTTAAGGGCCTTGCTCAAGGGCCCAGAGTGGGGCAGATGAGGGTGGAGACAGGTGTGACCGCTTCACCTGTCCCACCCACATCTTTTTGCTGTTGTCGGTACCGGGGCTTGAACCGGCGATCTTCCGATCACAAGCTCACCTTCTTAACCTCTGCGCCACCACTCCACCAGGACGTTGTGGTCTCATTTTTGCTTTGGCTAAAAATTTGGATTTTTTTTTACCAAACCATGACCTTTAGTGTTCACTGGGGGGTGCATACTAGACAAGTGTGAAGCAAGAAAGATGGAAGTCAGCTCCTCTAGGGCTGAAATCACAATTTTCGATTGGAAAAAAGTTGGAATTCTTCCTCTTGGTTGGGAGTGAGTCTCCGCCTCAAGTGAAGGAGTTCAGGTATTTGGGAGTTTGGTTCAGGAGTGATGGTAAGATGGAGAGAAAGCTGGACCGATGGATGAGGGGTTCATCTCATTATTGAGGGTGTTGTGCAACTCATGCTACAGTGGAGCTAAAACAAAAAGTGAAGTATTTTATTTTTACTTGTTTATCTGTTTCTGCATTCCAAATTATAAGAAATTAATCATAAATCCATATTTGTCTCCATCTACCACCTAAGTTGGGTCACAGAGTCAACAGGACTGGGATATAAACCGAGACATCCCTCTCACTAGTGACACTCTCCAGCTCCTACTGGGTGACCCCAAGATATTTATGAGAATCATGTCCTTGGGCTAGGAGAAGCCATCTTTGTCCCAGCTGCTTCACACTCGGCTGTGAACCGCCCCATTGCACGCTGAAGATCTTGGATCAAAGACGCCAACAGAAGCACATTATCTGCATGAAGCAGATATACGACCCTGAGGTTCTCAAACCAGACATCCGCTTTGTCATGCCTTAAGATTCTGTCCATGAACACCACAAACAGGTTTAGAGACATGGGACAGCCCTGGTGGAGCCCAACCTGCAAATAGGAGTTCAACATAATCATAACTGGAAAAATAAAACAACTAAGATCCCAGATGGCACCAGCTCTAAGGAGTTTGCCAGTGGCCTATGTGGCCAGGCCTTAGAGATAAAGCGAGGAGCTCCTTCACCTAGGAGGAGCTTAGAGCAGAACTTCTGCTGTTCTGCATTAAAATAAATCAGCTGAGGTGTTTCAGGCGTCTGATTAAGATACCTCCCCTTGGAATAATAAGGTATTTTGAACACTTACTTCCAGGATGAGACATCAGGGCAACTCACTGGGGGGATTATGTGCTCTCTTTGGGCAGGTTTATATCCTCCAGGTGAATCTGTATTTAATGTGGCGGAGAGATGTTTTTATTTCCCTCCTGAACTTTGGTATTTCTGTTATCTGACCTCAGATAATTGGTGGAAAATGTTTAAAATGATGGAAGGATATGCAGAGGTTTTAATATGGGCGAAAACAATACATACAAGGTTTGCAACTTTATCTAGATATAACTGTGCACCCACAGATAAGATTGTTCCAAAATAACCCACTATCCTCCTACATCTTAACCAAATGGGGGGGAAAGTAACATAAAGCGATTAGCTTATTAATAATGAAACAGCTCTTTGAAAAAAATTTTCTGAAACATGATTTAAGTTTGACCCATGATTTAAGTTGAGCCCAAGTGGAGGAGTTTAAGTATCTCGGGGTCTTGTTCATGAATGAGGAAAAACTGGAGCGTGAGATCGATAGGCGGATAGGTGCAGCGTCCGCAGTGAAGCGGGCGCTGTACCGGTCTGTCGTGGTGAAGAGAGAGCTGAGTCAAAAGGCAAAGCTCTCAATTTACCAATCGATCTACGTTCACACCCTCATCTATGGTCATGAGCTTTGGGTTGTGACCGAAAGAACAAGATCTCGGATACAAGCGGCTGAAATGAGTTTTCTCCGCAGGGTGGCTGGACTCTCTCTTAAGGGCGGAATATACCTGAGCATACATGCAGTACGCCTATACGCCACGTACGTACATCAAGACAAAAGCGTAGCCCCGCGTAGCCCCTCAGGGCATGTACGCGCAAAGCTTTTTTTTTACGACCGCGGACGCTTGCGCGGTGTCTGACCATAAACTTCCCCGGCGCCGGACTGTTTTGTATGTTACACAAATGAAATAAATTCCCCTTCTTTATCGCTGATCGGGCCTTTTCTTTTGTTTTTTTGCCTAAAGTCAAGTAACCGCTTCTTCCTCCGTTCACTCGATGACTGAAATGAATGAATTCAGGTCCTACCTGGGTGCGCGATGTTTTAAATATTCCCTGGTGGACTGTGTGCTGCAGGAAAAGCGCTCCCTGTTATTATTTTTATTTCTGAGATAACTTTTTATAACATATATAGTAGAAACACCGCATCAGAACACCGCAGCGGTCTTCAGCGAGCTGCTCATGATGCATTCTCGAGGTTTCACTGAGCTGACTGAAAGCTGTCAATCATTTCAGTAGGCGTGTCAGCAAGTGACCAATCAGCGAGCTCAGTTGAGTCCCCTCCGCGCGCAGCTGCTCATATTACAACAAGGATCTGGAGCGAGAACGCGAGCGTTTGAAAGCTGATAAAAGCCGAGCTATAGCAGTGAAAACATGCGCACAAAATGCGCGCGTACAGTGGCGTACTTCATGTACGCTCAGGTGTATTCCAGGCTTTAGAGATAGGGTGAGAAGCTCAGTCATCCGGGAGGGACTCGGAGTAGAGCCGCTGCTTCTCCACATCGAGAGGAGCCAGTTGAGGTGGCTCGGGCATCTGGTTAGGATGCCTCCTGGACGCCTCCCTGGTGAGGTGTTCCGGGCATGTCCCACCGGGAGGAGACCCAGAGGAAGACCCAGGACACGCTGGAGGGACTATGTTTCTCGGCTGGCCTGGGAACGCCTTGGGATTCCCCCAGAGGAGCTGCTCCAAGTGGCTGGGGAGAGGGAAGTCTGGGCCTCCCTACTTAGGCTGCTACCCCCGCGACCCGACCCCGGATAAGCGGAAGAAAATGGATGGATGGATGGATGGATGGATGATTTAAGTTTGCATTTCTAAAAACATAATGAAAAAATTATCATTGCTATGAGTCTTTAACATTTTAACCTCTAATTATACACACGGTAATAGAGGAAATGGCAACATGATAAATGCTTGATCGATGTTATTCATCCTGTGAATACATATAAATTTTCATCATGCATCATCCACCTGTGCCCATCATCATTTGTTTTTATTAATAAATATTGAGCAACACATAATTATATATTCCTAGGATATTTAATAGCTTTGGTTATTATAGGTAGAAATGAGTAGTAGCCTCCCTTTTGTTGCTGCTGTCACCTCATTTAAAGTCTACTGAGACTGAACAAAAGGGCTTTTGTCACAAAAGTCTCTGGTGCAATTTCACTGTCATCTCTCCTGATTTCAAGATTAAAACATGAGCTTTTTTTATTAAAAATAATGCAAATCAGTATTTCCCAGTGTAATACGCACCAGTGGCAATATTCAGACAACACTTCTCTCATTTACGTTTTGATTACATTCTTGTCAATATTGCAGCACAGAACATGTGAAGAAAATTCAAACACACTAGCGTTAAATATACATACCGTAATATATTCTGCACTGCTTCCAGACTTGGTGTCACTACCTCCCATAGATGTATGTACATCATGTCTTTTACATGAAATTGTGGAAGACAAGTTAATGGATATGTCATACAAAATATCTGCAATGCGTCAAAAAGCCTACAAAATAAAAATAAATAAAATAACATGATGCTGGACAGGAGGACAAGGTGAATAGACAGTGAGGTAGTTTCTAATGTGTCTCAATGTTTGCAGAATTTTTTTTCCTACTGTGAGTCATGGAGTCTATTAGTTTTGTTGCATGAATAATTGAATGTTCAAGAAATGTGTCTCTAAGTTTTTGCAGATGTTCCATTCCTATCACAAATCCATCTCAATCCATCTCATCTCTGAAATTTAAAAACTGGAAGTAGAAAATGGGGCAACTCGGTCTTCCTGTCACTTGGACTCAAATACTCAGAATTCACTGAGACTGTAAAAAAAATATGTATATTTATATACAGTATATATTTTATCCTAATTTCTAAGTCTTAACCCAAACTCTACCTTTTACAAGTTGGTGGCAATATATCATTTTATATTAAATATTTAATTACAGGTAAGTTAAATAAATTATTTTATATAGATGACCAAATACACTTTTCACAATGTTTAAAACTGTTAAAATTACAGGAAGCATCAAGTATTTGTAGAGATTCTCACAATATCTCTCTCTCTCTCTCTCTCTCTATA